>VMKM01000181.1:0-47500 GCA_008360985.2 Macquaria ambigua
TGGGAAAGGTTGGGTCTCTGTAAATATAAAGAGTAGGTCTAGACTTGCTCTACTAGAAAAAGTGCCCTGAGATAACTTTGTTATGATATGGCGCTATATAAATAAAACTGAATTGAATTGAATTGAATAGTTAGTGTAAAATATATAGATGAGTTTGATTATTTAATATTAAAGTTGTCTAACATTTGCCAATATAAATGCAGAGGTTACAATGATACATTTCTGTTGCAATACCTATTATTGCTAACTTTCCATTCTTTAATGAATATAATTTAAAATGTAATAAAATAAACTTGTAAAAGTAGTAGTTTGACATTTTGGGAAATGCTTGCTTATTCACTTTTTTGCTGAGAGATGGATGATCAGTACCACAGTATTTCTACTGTGTCTGCTGATTGTCTGGCAACCTCACGGTGACGACAGGACTTCAAAAAGTTACTGCGCCCAGCCAAAAATCTGTCTACCAGCATCTCTAAAGCTTGTAGGTGGAGTTCCGCTAGTTGCCTGGCAACCTCACAGGGATGACAAGACTCCAGGAAGTCACTGAGCCGGGCCACGAAATAGTCCCAGTAAAACCACAAATTGTAGTTTTTACACTACGTTTGTTTAACAGATTAAACAAATGAAATAAAATGTGTTAATTAGTGAGCTTTAGAATGCTGGTAGGCGGATTTTGTTACTTTTGGACAGAGTCAGGCTAGCTGTTTGCCTCTGTTTCCAGTCTTTATGCTAAGCTAAGCTAACCAGCTGCTGGATCCAGCTACATATTTTACGGTACCATAAGAGTGGCATCAATCTTCTCATCAAACTCTCAGCAAGAAAGCGAATAAGCGTATTTCCCAAAAATCTTGAACTATTCCTTTAAGTTAAAACACAAGTAAGTAAAACGACTGACTACTACAGGAAATGCAAAACCCTTTCAGTGACAGGTGTTGCCTAATCAGTACATTTTATGATATAGTTACGCATGTAAATGAAAGGTTATACATGAAAAAAGGATGCATGTTTCTCAGCTGATCATAATTCAGATCATGGCCCAGAGCACACTGGGATTATGAGCTGTTCCTTCCCCTTATGTTTTTATCCATGAAAGTGAAGCATGGGGAAATCAAGTAGATAATTAGCCTACTGCAACAAGTGCAATAATAAGATGCCTTTTGTTTTAGAAAGGTTACGACTATTGGATAAAGAGGGTGTTGTTTCTTACTGAGAGATGTATTATTGACACTGTTAATCATCATAGATTTTCCTCACCACATTATAATGCCTCCAGTGCGCATACAGCCCTGTTTTGTCCCTCCTCCATAGGATACACAGTATAGTGTACATGCTCTAATGTGGATTAACAGGCTAATAGCCCAGCTTAGCTAATTAAAGGCTTGGGAAATCTTCAACAGGTTTTCACTCTGCACTAGAAAAAAAGTGTCTTTTACCAAAGCCATATTAACTTGAAAGAGAGTCAACAATGGTCTCACAATAGCGCTGAATCCAACTCCATCACTTGACTGACTTTCACCGAGATTAGGATGCAATGACAACAAATGCCATGTTATGCCTCAAAGTGTGCTCTTCTACAGTTATCTAACATAATAAACAACAAGCAGTAATAATTCTCACCTTGGTCATTACTACCTTGTGTTCTCCTCGCATTTAGTTTTCTCGCCTCCATCCCCGGGCAGCATACGGGTCTCTGTGCCTTTGTAATCCCTCTGCTTCCCTGTGTGTGTTTGTGTGTGTGTGGATCTTGGGCTAAACATTAAGCGGCTCCGTGTTATCAGAGGGAGACAGTGATGTCCCTGTCACAGGCTGAGGTCGTGAACCAGGGGACAGACCCAGGAAGCAAACCTGGACCACCTGAGGAAAATATTTCTGTGTGCTTGTACTACCAATAAAAGTATTGATCTCACAGTGGGAGAATGTGACTGCATGAATAGCCTCTTTTGAGCATACAGTAAGTAGGCAAATGTATTGATGTGTGGTTTTTGGAGGGTAAACTTGGAGGTTATCAGTGAAGAACAGTAGCTAGGTGTGTCAGGGAAGCTGGCCAGAATGCACACATATTGACAGATACAAGAACTGACTGTGAGACGTCTGTTGGATTTAAAAGTGCATCCACATTTCTTTAAAATATCTTCTTTTTTTTTAAAATCTCTGCACACCTGAATGCGTGACAGGTGCGTCGGAGAAAGATGCAACTTGAAAACAATGAGAAGAACTCTCGCACACTCTCGCTTACTGCTGAAATATTTATTGGATTAAAACGTTTCGGTATGTCCAACCTTTACCAGGTATATCATAACAATAGTCATATTTCAGACAAAAGAATGTTTCTACTACATAAATATTTGTATTTTGATAATTAAAAAGGAAGGCAGAAAAAATCTAGACTTTTTTTTCAAAGTTTCTGAATGTTATTTATGAATTTACAAATAACACAAACATTATCATAATAGTTAGGGATATGTTCAAGTTGCAAAGTTATTGTTTTATTGTTTTTATTTTGGCTGCAATAAAGAGATTTATGATACCTTATGAAGATTGTTATTAGTCACTAATCCCGCAGTTATAAAAATGAGTAACTAGAATTTACTCACAGCAAGACATATAAACACATACTGTATAAATATGGATGCAGAGCTCTACTAGTACAGTTTCACACATGCACAGCATATAACATAACCATAAAGTGTCTCTGAGAGCAGCTGTCAGTGCTGACATGGTGTCACTGCTGGGTCCTGCATGTTTGTTTTGTGTGTACTCTAATAAAACAGTTAGATGAATGGCGGACCTCTAGATCAGAGTCCAGTGATTCTAGCAAACACATCTTTAGGGCTTGGAAGGGGGGCCGCACCGCTGTATGAGAGTCAATGACCATAAAGTAATCGAGCTGACAAAGGTTGGACTGTTCACACAGTGGTGAGCTTGGCTGACTCTGTGTGTGTGTGTGTGTGTGTGTGTGTGTGTGTGTGTGTGTGTGTGTGTGTGTGTGTGTGTGTGTGTGGCATTGTTGTGTATGGACCAAAAAAGGTTTGGTTAGGGAAATTAGCATTCTCTCTCTCAGAGAGCCTTCACTTGTTGTCCTTTTCAAATCACTTATGACCAATGTTGAGTTGGTTTGGTACGGTACATTGAATGGACCCAAATTAGATTGAAATTATATTTTTTTTTCTATTGTTTAAAGAGCATAGCTCATATTCTCAGAACTCTACACACAAATCCAAAAACACACACACACAACAAGCAAAATTCCACGAATCTCCTGCAAAATGAAACTCAATGTTATGTCTTCTTACAGTAAAATGGTATTTTGTGTTCAAATGTACGGTGGCCGACAAGGGCAAACGCACTACAACGGCCCAAAACATTTCCATTAGGATGCTGCAGCTTCAGACACGATGCCAATTCAAAAACACACACAAAAAGCCAAAACAAATACATTGGAAACACACTGCAAATGAAAACATGTGCTGCAGAAAGGCAAAACAAATACATTTACAGCAAACATGCTGCAAATACAGAAACGATGCAAAGTCAAAAACATACAAACCCTGAAAAAAACAAAAAGCAAAACACTGCATATCCAGTCAACACAACAGAAGTTCTCCAGGCCTCTAGGGGGCAGCGCTAAGTGGAACAGCTTGATTTTCGACCCGAGAGAGAGCAGACAGAGAGTGTGTTTGTTTTTGAAGCGGGAAGAAAAAGAGTAAAGAAGCGACCTAAAAATGTGCGTATTCTTTTTTACATTTGGCCTTTGTATTTTTCCGGAAGTAAAATCCAGAAGTGTCAAGGTGACACTAAAAGAGACACTCGATGTGACACTTGAAATTAAGTTCCAAACTAAGTGGAAATTCTGATGTCACAGTATGATAGTACAAAGGTCAGATATAAATACAGAACATTTTACAAAATATACACAGGAATTTACAGCACAAATGGTAGCTTAAATTATTGAAGTGTACCGTTGGCAGTACAGTACCTGCATAGATTTACACCTACACATATACAAGTATGGAATCACTGTGTAGTATAATATAATACAGTAAATACAAATGTATCAAAGAGGAGAAATGTGTAAATGGATATGAGGATATAGGATATTATGAACTAGAGTCTTTTTATGTAAACATAAATAAAAGAATTAATGTAAGTGTGTGTGTGTGTGTGTGTGTGTGTGTGTGTGCGTGCACGTATTTGTGTCATGAAATCTCATTTACCAATACACACAACATTCCCTGACAAATTGTGTGTCACATAAAGGTTCTTTAGTATGAAAAGTAGGACAAGAAAGTGTAACAGTGGTGCAATTATGGGTCATTTTACAACTGTGATCTCAAATACCAGAAGTGAATACCTCACAGCGTCTTTTCCCTGGAACCATCGTTATCCTCATCGTGTTATGACAAGCCCTGAGAGGATTCCAGCTTTTTTACAGAGAACTCCTCAGGGATCTCGTCTCACTCGATCACTTTCACTACTTAAAAGGGATTTGTAAGCGCTACTGTCTTCGTCTGCTGAATGCATCGATAAGATAACTCTGAAACTCAAAAGGAGGGTGTTCAGATCTTTTAGAGGGAACCAAGTATTTCAGGGGTGACTGCTGGTGAGTGCTGAAATTGAAACTTTTTCCCTGTTCTGTACTGCGCATTCATTTTGAGTTTTGACCTTTAAAAGACTGACAGCAGAGTTTTTACTATCATTGATGTATCTCATCACTAACATTGCAATATGAAAGCGGTTGAACTATACAATGTTTTGCAATATATAGTGATATGGAGTATAGATAGGAGAAAGCGAAATTGTGTTGGCATACAATTTCACACATTTTACCATATATTGTAATAGTCCTGAAAGAACCTGTTCTATGAACCTATAACTTCAGTTAAAAAGTGACAACATTGCTTTATCATATGGAAGGTTTGGATAAAATGTTTATAAAAAGTTTAAAATTGCTTTTTAAGGTACATGGTTACAAACACACCTTCTTATTTTAAAGGAATAGTTTGACATTTCATTTCTTGTCCAAAGGTAACATAATCTGCCTACTGAAACATGAGAGTGGTATCAGTTATATCTTCTCATCATCTAAGTCTCAGCAAGAAAGCAAATAGGCATATTTCCTGAAATGTTAAATTTTTCCTTTAAGACACCTCACCAGCTACATATTAACTGTACAGACATGAGAGTGATACCAATCCTCTCATCTCACTGTTGGTGCTTTTGTCCAAAGCAGCATACAAATGAGGTACAATCCAAGCCATAGTAGATTAAGAAGAAGCCTTCGAGAACATGCGCTGCAACACTCAGTTGCATGTATTTCCCAAAATGTCAAACTTCTTCTATTTGATCCATGAAATAGTAAGGTCTTAATGTTAACAATAGTAACACTTTTCTCTCTCCTTCTCTACTCTGTGGAAGTTTCATTAGAACATTAGATCTGCTGAAAAAAGGGGGCAGCGGAAGAACCAGAGATCAGACTGCATTCAAAGCTGAAATGGATGTGACTGCCAACGAGGTGATGAATGAAACTAACACTTGCATGAATTGCACCCAAGAACCTGGACCTTTGTTCCCGCCTTTTCTTATGATCATTGACATGATTGTGGGCCTGCCCGGAAACATATTAGCCTTGTGGATTTTCTGTTTCCGCATGAAATATTGGAAACCCCACACTCTCTTCCTCTTTAACCTGGTTCTAGCTGACTTCCTGGTCCTCATCAGCGTGCCCTTCCGCATTGACGCCCACCTCCGAGGGGAGCAGTGGATATTTGGACGGGTCTGGTGCTGCATAAACCTCTTCATGCTGGCTGTCAATCGCTCTGCCAGTATTGCATTCATGACAACTGTGGCACTGGATCGCTACTTTAAAGTGGTCCATCCACATCACTGGATCAGCCGTGTGACTCTAACTCAGGCGGGTTGGTTCGCAGTCCTGATGTGGGCTGTTGTGATTGCCCTTGGGATTCCGTTGTTGACCACCGACCTCCTCTCCGAACATGGCAACATCTCCCTGTGTCGCAGCTTCAACTGCTACAATGTAATCCCTCCGGGGATAAAGGTATACTACGTGACCTTCATTGTGGAGTTCTTCCTGCCCTGGTTCTTGTTGCTGTTCTGCTCAGCCCAAATTGCATGCTATCTGCACCAACGGCGGATGGACAGGCAGAAGAGAGTACGGAAGGCCATCCGAGCAGTAGGGGTGATCAGTTTGGTGTTCACCATTTGCTTCATGCCATGTATCCTCACAGGCTTGGTTGGGGTGTACATCACGTATTTCCACCCCACGGACTGTACATCCTACAAGCTGATCATACAGCTCTTTATGATATCCATCGGCTTCACCTACCTCAACAGCGCTTTGGACCCTCTCATCTACTTGTACTCTAGCTCCATGTTTCTTGATGCCATCAAGAGCTCCATCAGCCACCTGGGCTCTAAGAAGAAGAATGTCAGACCAGCCAACAACACAGCCAATAACTGCTGAAAGGCAAAAATAATAAAATATATATATTTTTTTTAATGGATAGACTTTGCCAGAACAATGGTGGTACTGAACAGGAAATGTTATTATCACAGGGAATTTGTGTTACAATAGTACATGCATTGGCATACATAACAGCTGCATTGAGAGCACGAACTATATTGTACATGACATGCTATAAACACACAAAAAGTAGCTATAACAGTTATGCAGTAGTTACACTGGCTAATGCTTGTAAACTGAAACACTGGAGAGGGTTAAAATTACTTAGCTAGAAAAGCTTAGCTGATGTTTGTTTCCTATTCTATATTTGACACGACTTGTTGATTAGTTTGGAGGAAGTGTTTCTTATCTAGAGAATAAAGTACTAACCTCTCATGAATGCTATCGCACTACTTAAATATTTAAACCACAGTATGGGGTGTAAAATATTTATATTTTAGTCTGGGTAATGCCCCTGGGTTGATGACAGGAATGCTGCAGGGGAGTGCCCCAACAGTTACAACGTATAGGGAGCTTTGTTATAACATTCATGACATCAGAATAAACACAGTGACCAGTGTAGTTCCTGCAAATGTTCAATATTCATGAATATGAATGTCAATAAAAGCATTTAATGTAAGTGTGTGCGTTAATTTGTTGACATTCACTGTATCTATTTCTTTCTATATAGGATGTCTCCTGATGCTATTCTCAGAGGTGTTTATGATAATGAAGGGAGGACAAACATGTTATTGTATTATATATGTATATGTATTATGTTATATTAAATATTTAAATATGAATCAAGGAAAAAAAACAAATGCATAGCTCTTGAAATATGATTAATTAGCAATTCAGTCCTAATTGGCTTGAAGACTGTGGGGCCTGTGCGATTTCTTTTCATTATTTGTTTGTTGACAGTTTTATTATCTTCAGTCTCCTCAAATGTGCCCTGTCCTGTGTATTCAGTTTTATTATAAACAGGAAAGGTGTGTGTGGATTTGGGCTGTTGATATTAGCCATTCAGAAGTGGGCAAATGATGCCCAGCAATGAACTCAGCAGCAAATAGAATGGCCAAATTCTATCTCATTACTAATGGTGCAGGCATTAAAGTGACAGGGCTGCATCTTCTTAATAACATCTTATTATTGAGCTCTACAGTACACTCAACTATAACTTTGGCAGAACATTTACACATGCGACCCTACATTACTGTGTCCTGTGTAGGATTGTCTACTATTACCATACTTTTCAACTGGATTAGGGATGCCTAATATGACTACAAAAAAGTGACTGATCTGTGGGCTTTATCTGGTATGAAAGGAGAGATGATGCTAATCCTTGCTAATTGGATGATTGTATTTTGTTTGCAAAGAAAAATAAATCCAAACGCAAATCAAATTAGATTTAGGCCTGCTGACTTTAATACTGTAGGTACAGTTGTTTGCAATCTGGGTTGTTTTTAGTAGCCTGATAGACTGAATAGCCATTTCGTTTCACGTCATTCATATTATAGTATACTTTATAGTATAATTTGAAAATAATGTTATTCATAGATACTTTATTATCTTCATGGAGGATATTCTTCTCCACAGTCAGTTGCAGATGTACAGAGGACATCAATATAACACCATGTACACATACACAAGACAACAGACATACAATACGTCAGCACAGGTATTACAGTCAGTGCGGTGAATATGCAAAT
This sequence comes from Macquaria ambigua, assembly GCA_008360985.2. Lineage (NCBI taxonomy): Eukaryota > Metazoa > Chordata > Actinopteri > Centrarchiformes > Percichthyidae > Macquaria > Macquaria ambigua. The sequence goes on from VMKM01000181.1 coordinate 8,170, forward strand.
GTTTGAAATGGACCAAAGGGTAATATGTAGCAGTATATCTATGAAAATGGGTAGGTAAACAGAACGACAGAGAGCCAGAAGGTAGATAGATAGATAGACAGACAGGAACAGAGGACTGCTGTATCAAGCTGTTTAAAATTAATCAAGAACAACTGGTGTCTGGTGTCCCTAAACCATTGCAGAATTACATGAAATAGTGGAAGCTGAGTGGGTTACTGCTAGCTCATCAAAAAACAATATTGTCTTTTATAAAACAGCAGCAACACACAAGTGCATTATAATGTACACATGTATTGCCAATAAATGTATATATCATCAACAGAAAATATCTCAATAACTCATTTAATGTCATCTTTCCCCAAGCTTGACAAAGATGTTTTAAACATTATTTCAGTTAGAGCATTGTCACTGCCCTGGCTCCATACTTGAATGTCATAGTTCTGTGTCCTCAGTTTAACTGTCCCCATTATAAAATAATACATTAGGCTACATGTTGAAAAAAAAAAAGTTGAATTGTTCTGCCTAATAATACCACCTTCTGTTTAGAAGAAGAGGATGGCACACTAGAAGTAGTGAAAGTATCGGTAACAGTACGCTACATTTGTCATTATCTCAACATATGTGCTGTATAACAGGAAAGACTTCTAGCGGATGTCTGTTGTGTCCTCAGTTTTCAATGCAAGAAATGTTTTACTTTGAAAATATTAAGGGCTGTCTGTGCACTGTTTCCTCGTGTCTCGCAGTGGCTGTGAGCATGACATAACTGACCCGTCCTTCTCACACAACTCTAGCTGTACAATCAGCGGAAAGCAGCGCAGTCGCTGGGGGAGACGCTGTGAGGAAACGAAAAGCCACTACTGATATATTACTTCGCCATAGATTGAAATGTGAGCCCATTATGGCACTGCTCGTGTTATTGTTAGCATTGTAATAGCGCTACCCGTAACAAATTCGCTATCACTATTCACTATTATTCAATCCACCATTGTCTTTTTGTACTTTGATATCAAATATAAACGTAGCGTGGAGCTAGTGCAACAGCGTTAAAAAGTAAACGGAAACAGGAAGTATGTAAACAGTTGGCTCAGTGCGGCATCTTTATAAACCCAACTGCGGGGAAAATGTAGTGAGCTCCAGTGGCGCAATCGGTTAGCGCGCGGTACTTATATGACAGTACACTGTAGAGCAATGCCGAGGTTGTGAGTTCGAGCCTCACCTGGAGCAGTGTTTTGATACTGAACTATTGTATGTGTCAGGCGAATCTACTTCATTTTGTATTACAAATATGAGAAATCCTACTCACAACGGAATTCCGGTGGTGTCTTATTGTGACCAACTCAGCCCTTTACGAGAATAAGTACAGTTATACAGCTTTAAATATGAAGTACAAAGGCACTCTTATACAAACAAACTGCAGGTCAGTAGGCTTATTATAGTGATACCATAGAAACCATACAAAATGCCATAAAACAAGCTACATTAAGGTCCCTTAAATTCACTTACTATGGACACACAAAGTCAGTACATAGACATTTTAGACATATTGGGAGGCAGTGGAAAATATTATTCATAATATTTTCATATTTGCAACCCACTTTTTGTTTTGTTTTTTACCAACAAAGACATACTATCCATCATTTATATCGATATTTTGTGAAAAACCTGAAAACAAACCATCATACTGTAGTAACATGCCATGTAAAGTATGACTCATAGTATTCTTTACAGTACAAACTCTTAAGTAGTATTTCAGCTTTACCATAAACAGGGGGCAGTATCTCTCCATCTCTGAAAAGATCTTTGAAAGTGTGGTGAAAAAACCCCACATCACTCATATACTCACAGTAGATTATATGCTGACATCATATTTGCATCATATAATAATAATTTACAAATTTGTAATGGATATCAAAATCTCACATCTTGCATGATGTGCGATTTGATATCCATTCACGTATAGTTAAAGATGGATATCAAAACTAACATTATGTCCAAAAATAATCTTTGAATAAAATAATACTTCAAGTCACAGAAATTGAAGTCATATTTGTATCTTTGTATTATAAATTTGATGAAGAAAAAGTTCAGTTATTCCACACCTGCTTATTTTCTGGCTTCAAACTGTTTCCAGGAGACTCAGTTTAACACCATAACAGGTTTTAATCTCACGGGAGGAATGCAAAATTAATTTTCATGCAAGGAAGTGATTAGATCATGAGTCAGAGTGAGAGAAAAGTGTTAATTATGTTCAATAGATTATTGACCTGACATGACACTTTCCTGTTCTGTCACTAGGGGTCGTTGTTGTCCACAGTTTCGATGTGCTAGTCTTTTCCCTCGTGACTTCTTGAATATTACTGGCTGTGTCTGCTGTTTGAATGAAAACAGTGGGCTTTGCTCATCCCACTTCTGCACTCTATTCCTTGTGTGTGTTCTCATCTCTCACACATGCAGTTACTTTTTACACAAGCCGACTTTATTATCTAGTGGGAAACGCCGCAAGACCTGCACATATGGATGTCTGAATAGGTTTAGTTTTTTTATGTAGGCTATGTTGATGAAAATGTGCTTTTTGGAGAATATATATAATTCAAACAAGTAGGAGTCATTTTTCATCTTTACATGCTGCCCATTAAAACACTTTAGAGTAGTGTAGGAGGAAAGTTATGGAGATATGATTGGTATTATGTATGCATGAATGGAAAGATGGATAGATATGGGTAGATATCATATGATTCAGACCTCAATTCAACACACACTCACACACACACACACTGGTTTAAACAGTCTTAACCCCAAGATGGATGAGTAAGATGCGTATCATTGACCGTCACAAGCTCCAGAACAGGGCTAATGTAGAAAACATGGTCTGCTCAGAGACTTCAACTTGCTCCATTATGATCACTTGAGGCCAGATGCAATGTGCATGAGATCACCATTTTGCAAAAAAGTGTGTCCGTGTATAAGAGTGTTGGTTTGGGGTGCAAAGAGTACTCGATTACCCACTCACATAAAGAGTATTTATAGTTCACTCAAGAGTAGGATGGGAAAAGCTCACAGTCAAGACATTACCCTGTCTCATCTGATCTAACAAACACGGCGTCAGTTTTTCTGACCTTTTCATCACTTGTCCCTATCATCGCCGTACCATACTTATTTGTCCAAACATTTGCAGGAGAATCTTTTCATTCCGCCAATGTTTATTATTTCTCCCCCTCCTCCCATAGCCGACTTCTCTCTCCTCACTTGGCTCCCAGCATAAACCAGACTTCTCCTCTGAATATGTACTTTATTTGTGTACATGTTAGAATAAAAGGGAAAGTGCAGTCGAAGTAAAATGGTGAGTAGAGTATGAATCAGTTATCATTATAAGATAACAGCCATTAACATACAGCATTATACTGTATATGATTAGATCAGAGGAAATGTGATGCAAACAAATTAAGAAAACGAGAGTGCTAAAGCTAAATTCTAAGTAATTTCAAAATAAACTTATCACTCAACATAGTATATATAACAGTGTTAGCATTGAGCCTACTGTCACAGAAAATGCAAACACTGTAGTATACATGGGGCCTAGTGTCTCTCAACATAGTGTATGCTAAACTGTTAGCATGCAGCCTGTCACTCAACTTAGTATGCTAAAGTGTTGGCATAGAGTCTATTGTCTGTAAATGTGGTGTTTTCAAAATGTTAGCATAGAGTTTAATGTCTCTCAAAGTGTGCGCTAAAGTGTTAGCATGGAGTCTTTGACAAAGGTCTTACCATGGAGTTTACTGGCTCTCAACAAAGCACATGATAGAGTGTTAGTGTAGAGCATACCGTCTCTCAATATAGCATACATCTTTTTTGTTTCCATTATGTCAGAGCAACCTGTACAGCATTGTTAGATCAGGCGTTAGTATTGGATATACAGTAAGGTTCATATCAACCAGCACATTCCACTTGGGACATATATTGTCTGTCTGTGAAGTATGTGGGTCATCATGTCTTTGGCTGTACAATAGCTTTGTTATGATCTGAATATACATCCCACTGACCCATTTCATTCTAATGGAGAGGGGTAATCGGGGTGTGTGTGCGTGAGTATGAGTGATAGTGTAATTAAAAGAGAGAAATTGTGATGGGACAAAATGCTTGATGGGAAAGGAAGAGAGAGGGGAGAGTGTGTGACGATGAAGGAGAACCACACAAACCATGTGTCTGACGAAGGAGCGAGCTCAGAATAAACAGAACCCGAAGGCACCGTAACTGCGAGTCTGTAGGTGTTGTGGCAAGGCCTGATCTCATATCTCTGCTCTGATCTGACCTGCAGCATTAATCACCTCCTCTCATTATCCAGCCATGTTCATGCACACACACCACTGCAAAAGACTGTAAATCAATGTAGTCTTTCCCTATTAAAATATCACATTCATCACCAATGCTTTTATTTGATAAATGATAAATACACTTGTCATGAATGCAATTATAATGAAGCCTTCATTTACCTGTTAAGACTACCAACTTTAGGTTAATTGCTTCCCACAAGAGCACCTCGTGGCACAAGGTTTGTGGGAGGATATATATATATCAAAACTGAGCAAAAACAGATATTGTTTTGAAAGGTGTCCTGCAACAGTATATTAAGATCTTTAGATCCAAGCCCGCCCCCAGCCTGTTACTAACCACACAGCTATGTGTCACAAGCTATAATTCACATCTGTCTTTGGTTAGCAAAGTGTTCACTCACTATCTAGCTGTCTGACAGCTCCCAGGCCCAGCTGTTATGTATTGTGGCCCGTAGGCTCTGCTCATTACGTGTGAAGGTATAATTATTATCATTATTGTTTTTTTTTTTCTTCCACTGCTCTCTCAAGCCTGGAGCGACTTCACTGATGAAGCGCCTGTCAAGTTCCAAAAAGGAAGTGATGTCATTTTGCCTGGCCGCACACCAGCAAACTTTGAGGTCTCGTCAGAAGGGGAGGTGTGTGTGTGTGTGTTTATGTGTATTGGATATGACCTACGGCCAGGGAGGGTGAACAAGTTTTGAGAAAGACGTGTGATAATGTTTTGTTCCTAGGAAGCCAATTATGTGACCGTTCCACGTGGGAAGTGTGGGAATTTTGGGGGTCATCTGGTGAAGAATTCCCAGATGTACCATTTACATTATTTTAACCTCCACTTTCTCAAGGTAACCTGTGAACATCTCTCACACTTCATCATCATCATCTTTAGCAGCAACTGGTCAGGATAGCATTTTGTGTGTGTGTGTGTGTGTGTGGGTGGGGGGTGGGGGGTGTAATTGTTGCGTTACAGGCTGTTCACACACACAGACTCAAAAGCTGGGAGAGCAATAGGCTGCTGTTCATTGTGAATGAGAGCTGAGCTACAGAGATTTAAAAGGCACTCAGCAGCCCTACAGGTCAGCATGCCACTCAGAATTGCCAGATCTGGTGTCATTGCTGTATTAAAACTGTTAAATAAATAAAATGTGTCCAGGAGGTCCAGTTTGAAGGACTATTAGACACAAAGACACTGAGCAACTTTTTATACTTTTTATGATGGCAGCATTTTCTCCTCTGTCCTGACATTTGTGTGGTAAACAGCAGAATTAGCAGGATGCTAAAGGGAAATGCTAGAACGCATTCTACCTGATATGGATTTGATTTGCCAAAGCAGTGTGTTGCTGGAGGCTCTTGTACCTCACTGTGCCAAAAGATTAGCAAGGATCAAATCATTTTTTGCTGATCTACCCTGTGTGTTTTTGCCAGAGCTCTCTATGTGCGGCACCTTGCAGCGTCAACGCATTCTTCTCATTGAAATGAATGAGAAGGCTGTGTCTTGTGGTGCAGTGTTATTCTCAGTCTGAAAACAACCTGACCACCCCAAGTCAACAACTTCTGCCAAAGCTCTACTAAGCAAGGTTTCTACCTATGGCTTGCAGTGGGGGAATGTAACTAAGTAGATTTACTCAAGGACTGTACTTGGGTACAAATCTGAGGTACTTGCACTTTCCCTTTTATGCTACTTTATACTTGTACTTTACAATTCAGAGGGAAATATTATACTTTTTACAGCATTTGACAGCTTTAGTTACTAGAACTTTGCAGACTAAAATTTTATGTACAAAACGTGACAACAATGCATCATGTTTTATATGTTGATCATATGTTTTGTATGTAAAATATATTAAACTACCCAGTTGTACATAAAATAGTTTAAATCAGCTCCACCTCGACCAACTACAACAGTAAAATGCTAATTACACATGAATGCATCAGTAATAATGATCCAATTATCCAATATATAATAGTGAAACACTCACAGGGGTCATTTTCTAGCATTATGAGTACTTTTACTTTTGCTACTTTAAGTACATTTTGCTGATTATACATCTGGTATTGCTACATTTGCTTTGTCAGGGTGTACAGAGACTAAAAATAAATGAAAGGTTGCGGGTTACTGTAAAGCACAAATTACAGTAACCCGCAACCTTTCATTTATTTTTGCGTTCTCACTCAGGAGTAATGAAAAGTGAATACAGCAGCAGGTGGCAACTGGAAACTTTTTTTCCAAGTTTTGCATATACTGAACACTGTGCTGAGCCAGAGGAGCCAGATGTACTTAAGAAGTGGAGCGTCTACAAGTGTGTGTGTGTGTGTGTCGAGGACAAGGGTGTGTAAGGCCAGTTGGCTGTCTTCCCTGCTGCACCTCCTTAACCTAATTAAACATCCCTCCAACAGCCTGGCTCCTTTGCCAACTCCAATCACACACACATACGTACACACACACATACACACACAGCCTTCCTGGAAATTACAGTGGATTTAAAGGATTTGCAGCACTTCACTCTTCATTTATGGACTCTTGGGTCAGATACGCAACATGTTGTATGAATCAGTGTTTGTGTGAGTGTATAGGTGCACATGAATGTACTCATTCCCTTGTTTTATATCCAGGAAACTTGTACTTAAAACTTTACAACAAACTATTGCAGCGTCCCATAACTTCCAGGAAACTTGAACTTCTGTAACTTCTTATGTCTTCCCAGCAAGTTTTAAGGCTTTCATTTGTCAAAGGAAAAAAAAAACAGCATGGGGAGTATTATCATCCCAGCCAGAGATTTTGTTTGTATCCCAGCCTCCACCCCTCTCCCCTGGCCCGGGATTCTGGCCTGGCGGGGCCTGGTGAACGACCACATCCTCTACAACGCGCCTGCCCATCCAGATAGATGTCACAAATAATGGGGGGAGCGCTGGGAGTGTGTTTGATTTATGTGTGCACAGAGCCCTCTGAAAGAAGAAGAGTGTGTGACCTGATGGAGGGCCAGGATCCCTAAAAGGGTCCTTCCTGAGAGTCTGAGCCAAGCAGCATTCTTTACTGAACTGACCTGAACTCATCACAGAAAGAGAGAGGGGAGTTTTTATATATAGTTCATACCAATGTGTATTTGTCTTGCTTTCAAGGTTGTCTCTGAATGTTGCTCTGTCTTTTCCCATGAACAGTTTGCATGTGCGAATAAACACCCACACAAGTTTAACATCTCTAAATGTGATTCTTTAAAATTCTTTAAAACATCTGCTTCTGCTACAACAGACACTGACATAAACACACACACATGCGCTTCCCTCTGGTCTCCATGACTTGTGTATTTGCTGCTTTGTTGCTACGACAAACACCATAATCTTCATTTTGCCACAAGCCAGGTGTGTTTCATCAATCCTCCAAATACTTAATATGGACTCAATGATTTATAATGCCTCCATTGTGTCCGTTTTAGCTCGCTGTGTAACAATCACAGTATGAGTCAGATATGGATGGTATAATTAACAGAATGATGACCTTTGCTAGAGGAAGCAGACTGTCTGATCCTGTGCCAGTGTGATTGTGTACGCTACCTGCTCGGCCAGCTTAACGTCACCGCGGCCGGAAAAGGAGGGAAGGACGCCTGATTAGTGTGTTTGTGTATTTAGCTTGTGTATGAGTGTTTGTCTAGGCAAAGATGTTTGGCATGTCTGAGCACATTTTAATGTGGTTTTATGAATGAATGCATAATCTGTTTTTTCTCTGTTGTTTCTATGTATTTTTGTGTATTAAAAATGACAGCATAACTTTCTTCATAATGAAGTTTCTCATGTTACAAGTGTGTTTTATAATGTTTGAGCCAGGATTATCTAGGAGGGGGTCAAACGGGCCTATTAGTGCTTTTCTAGGGGTCACTGCACCATCCAACAGTGGAATAAATAAACTATAATGTGAAAACTTTACATCTATTGAGTGGCACAAAACATGCCTGATATGAGAATTGATATCAGGCATATTAGACATATAACTAGTATTGTTTTCAATTACACAAAATCATTTTTCATCTGGACTGTGCTACTGACGATTTAATCAGTATTTTGCTTGAAGTTCATCTGCATTAAGGAAACTCATCTACTCACTGTAGCTCACATTTAGCAGCAGCATTACTGTGACACATATAATTACTTTCTCATTATTCTAATTATTCATTCAAAAGTGGAATTATATATGTTATAGTGGTGACTGCTATGTAGTTGTCTAATTATGGTATATCAGATATATGCATTTATCCTGCAGATAACTCTCTCTTTAGCTGCTGAGCTAATGTTAGCTAACATTACAGTTTCACAGACTGACAGAATAAGCTGCTGCTCCTCAGCATTGAATGTCCAGAGATCCCAATTAAGGTGATTAAAATATTAATGTGATGTACTTAAAGCAGCTATAATCAATATTTTTATGATAACAATGTACAAAATGACAATGTGAAAACAATGTGACAATGCAAAACAGGGTTGCTCCTAGTGATGAACTTACAGGGAATTATCACCTGAATCTGAGGCTCCTGTGGGTTTTACTGAGCTTTATAGTGAGTTTCAGCTCACTGTTTATCTGTCCGGCCCACAACTTTTCGGCTGCTGTTTTCAGTGAAAAAGGTCTAAAAACCCACTGTACGCTACCTGCACAGCACCAAACAGCAGACAGACAGAGTTAGCAACTAGCTGGTGAACATAGTGGAGCATTTAGCAGCTACAGAGCCAGATATTCCCCTCAGGAGTTGGTAGAGACCAAAAACAGAGCTAAAACAGAGTGAATACTGGGCTTACACTCGCCTGGTGATCAGAAACATTACTCTAAATGAATGATAATTTTGCTCTGTAACTGCTGCATGTGTGAATAATCAACTGTTTGCTAACAAGTTTGCCATGTCAACTTAAAAGGTGATGATATGTTGTGCCACAAACATCAGTTATTGCAGTTTTAAAGTGTTACGGAGGGACTTTTATTTACTAGCTTTAGCTAGTGTTAGCTGTCGGTCAGTACTTAAATGCTATCTTGCTAGAATGTACTGCAGTCAGCTAATGCTAGATTGTTTACTGACTGGCAGACTCATCTCTCTGTTGGTCTTTTTGAACAGTGAAGACCTACTGAATCACATAATTTGTCGTTGTAAGTTGCTTATTTACACAGTGTTTGCTAATGAACAAGCTACTCGCTAGCTTGTGAGCGCTGACACACCCACAGCGAGATGTGGCAGATGATTTGCGGTGGGACATTACTGCAACAAACATTACTAGTTGAGCGTACAGACATTGCCCTTGATTTTATGGGGGACAATTGGGTGCAGGGGTGTTGGGATATTTTATGTTTTAAGGGGGTCATTGTTGCAACGGTGTCGTTTGGCTCAAATGCTGTGTGGGTAACTGAATGCATGCTAAATGCAAAAATACAGGCAATGGCCCATATTCTTCCTCCCTCTCTCTGTCTTATGTGTTCTGCACGTCTGTATCAGTGTAGGCAGACAGGGCACAACCAAGCGTGTGTGTGTGTGTGTGTGTGTATAGGTGTGTGTGTGTGTGTGTGCATTAGTCCCGGGTGTTGTGTGGATCTGTCGGCGCCCAGCCTATCGCTCCCCGTGGGCACATGAAGGGCGGTATGGTGGCTGGGGGCTGGAGCTGCTGACATGACCGCCCAGTTCAAAGAGATGGAGCAGGAGATGCAGGCACAGAGCGAACAGAGCGGCTTTTATATTCACCTTGGCTGAGCCTGGGAAAACTCTGGAGTCCCCCGTGTTGGCCTGTGGTTACAGGCAGGGAGGCAAGTGGACTTACAGGTGCTGCATAGTGCTGCTCAGGCTCCGTGCTACACCATAATCTGTCATCTGTTGAAAAATCTAAACAATATCCCATGTATTTCACTGAGAGCTAAGGACTGATGGATGGCACGGAGTGTAGTGCAGTGTGGTGTGTGAAAACGTCACAAGGCCTGTTTAAAAAGTAGAAAAAGTGATCTTGATCTTTCCATCAGAGTTGGTACTGATGCTGTTCCTTTTTGTGAGAGGTTGAAAAACCATGTCTTCTGACCTCCATGTCAATATTTCAGGTGCATGTTCACCTATTTTACTGTTGCACTTACTGTAATTGCAAATTAAAAATGAATCATTTACTCTCTGACTTCATTAACTAGAAATGGTTTTAAAACATAACCACAACAATCAGGATGGTTTATTCATGTACTTGTCTTTGCCTTTGACAAATAATTATGTCCAAGATTCAAGTTTTTAATACACTGTAGTTAGTAAGTACAGTAAGAAAAATGTTGTTATTCACTCCAGGGATTTGTATTTTTCTTATTAATTAAAAAGACTAAAAGTCTATCCCCACTAGTAGTCACTAGCTTGATATTATCGCAAATTCTCAAATAGTAGCCTTTGTTAACCTCAAATGCAGAGAGAACCAAGGCCTTTATTTAAAAATGTATTGCTAATTTTAATAAGAATCATCCCTGTTTTCTGATCTGTTTCAGTTTTAATTTGGTGTTGAGGGAGTTTGCTGTTAAAATGACAGTTACCGGTATGCCATACTCAACACTCTGCTGTTCTCACTTTTTTTAAAAACAGAATTCACTAGTTATTCCAAGACACTTCTATTTTGCTGGGTTTATTTTTTAGCGCAGTTAAGTTATTGTTATTAAAACTCACCACTTCATGCACTGATGTTTCATATTAAAAAACCTTCCAGTGGCTCAAAAGGCATAATCCCTCCTGTTCCTGGTAGGCCTTTAATTTGAAACATGTACAGGAAATGTTGAGTTTTATTCATGGTAACTAACTACCCATTTTACCCCTCACTATGGCCTCTCTTCATCACCACCCTCATACTTCTGTGCTCCCATTGGCTCTCTATGTAGTACCATTCTTCTCTGCCCTATATACAGGTTGGCTATCACCTCCGACACTCCACGCTTAGTGCTTATAACCTGCAGTCCATGCACTCACACCTGGCTGTAGATACTGTTATACTTGTTGCTCTGCCATCCTGCCCTGCCCCAAAGCCGCAGTAGAACCATCCTCCCTCCAGCCACACACAAATTACCCTCCAGGATCTTTATTTTTCCTATATTTTTAAACTCTAACGTATTTTTTATGACACCTTCCTTAGGGCTGACTAAGATAACACTTGTTGCTGGAGCGGGATTACGTGTACATTGGCAGGACCAGGCAGGTGTCACTCAGCAGGCCCTTGCTGTTTTATTAATAGTGTTTTATGTTTCGCCGCAGACGGCTATGAATGTGGCTATTCAACAGAGGATGCGAGGAAGGGTTGGAGAGTAAAGCAAAGGAAGCCGTGTGTGTGTGTGTGTTTCGTAAGGACTGGCCATGGTAGGCTGGTATGCTGCGCCGGTGTCTGATTTGAGCGATTGAGGGGGTGTCAGTTGTTAGTGTGTGTGTGTGTGTGTGTGAAGGGAGGAGAGAGGCTGACATCACTCCTTCCAGTGCTGAGGGGGTTGTTGTTGTTGCCATTTTCGGCCTAGAGGAGTTGGAGCTACAGCAAACATTTCAATGGAACTTCACATCACAGGGGCTCTGTCATTTCCTACTGTGGACTCTCTCACACACACACACACACACACACACACACACACACACACACACACACACACACAAACACTCACACACACAGATAAATACACTGAGGGAGACTCAAACGCACACATGCTAAGATGCAGTCACGCTGACTTGCATACACATTCTCACACATACGTAAGCACGAAAAAAGGCCAACGCACCTCACACTATCACACACACAAACACACACACACACACCAGCAGATAATTTCCAGTTTAATTACAGAGCACAGGGCTGACACTGCGACATTATCACTCCCGGTGAAACCGCCAATTATCAGTTGTAAATCTGCCCATATTAATAAGGTAAAGCTGGGGGTGTTACAGCTCAGTGTGTGTGTGTGTTTTTTTTTGTGTGTGTGTGTGTGTGCATGGGTACAGCACAAGTAGGCACTTGCTTGCACATGTTGCCCAGACTCGGGGCTTAAACACATTAGGCTGCATGCAAAGGACATGCTTTCAGGGGAAATTTATGAAGCCTGACGGCACAGTGCGGGCGAAGCAGTCATTTTCAGTGAATGGAGTTTAAAGGTGCAATCTGGAATTTATTTGACCATCCACACTCACATCAAAAGTTTGACTCTGGGAAATAGCTGATGGGAAATAAGCCTTCTTTAAAACTTTGTTAAGCCATAGTAACTCAATACAAATGTTAGACATATGAACAAACCTTTGATATTTTGGCCTTGTATGAAAAGAAGTACATTTACAACAAATAATGTGACCAAAGTAGTGTGACAATGATTCAGTGGGGAAACCATAGGCTAATTTTAAATGTACCTGTTGAACACAATACATTCAAATAATCTGCAGAGAACCAATATTTTGAAATTAAAATTCTTGACATTTTCATTATCATCATCAATGATTATGTCAATAGCAGAGTCCATCTTACCTCTAGTATTTAAATTGCACACAGATATACAATGAACTCAAAGGAAACAAAGCATGCACGTACTGGATGTGATATGAAAACCAGAACATACATGCATTCCACTAATGCTAAAGACATTCAGTAACATTTTCCTAATCATTTTCTAGGAGGTTTCCTGGGAAGGACTGTGGAATTTGGAATGAATTTTAGGGGAAATAGAGAAGGTGTACAACTAGTACACTTCCAATTAAGTTTAATTAGTTGTTTGTTGTCTATAATTTGTCAAACATATATGGCAAATAAAGCTATTAATAACCAGTGAATAATACATGAATATTTATTTAGATTTTAACAGAGATGAATTTTTTAAGGATTTTCTTACTTTCCCTATAATTAGTACTAAATTCATAGGTAATTATGAGGACCTTTAAAATAAAGCGCTACCCAACATTCGATTATGAGTTTAGTATTGAAGTGTCAGGCAATATTGTTGACTGTTAGTCATCTTTATTAAAAAACCCTGACGTGATGAATCATCTGTCAGCCTTTCAAGTAGTCTCTCAAGGCATGTTTTCTGCAGCCAGTGGTCGACTGCTTGTCGATGTGTTGCCATCAGCAGTGTTGGGTACTTTGAAAGTATAGCTAATGAAGCTACAAGCTACACTCACTGGAAGTAGTAACACTTGTTAAAAGTAACAAACTACACATGAAAACTAGCTTAATACACTGAAGCTATTTCACATAAAGGAACATCTACTGTTAAGTCATATAATAAACAAATGCACTCATTATTTTGTGGGTTCATTTATTACACCATTTATTTCTGTTAGTGCCTGACCATAGACTGTATACAAAGATGGATGACATGACAACTTCCCAAAAGTGAAGCCAACATCTCGATCGCCCCCTGGTGGCTGGCTGCAGTATGTTATCGGATGGTACATGGGCCAAACTGAAAAATCGAAGTGCACAGGTAGTTCTTATCACGCTGATATCTGTTCAAGTGTTCATGTTTCTGATGCTCGTGATTGGTTCGTGCAGGTGTATGGGCGGGACCTTGATACCGCTGCTCCTCCGCTGTGCAGACTCTGGCTCCAAATGACGTCAACAGCACAAGATGGCAGCGCCCGTATCCGGGATATTTTGGCTTCATTTTTGTGCAGTGGGAGGAAGTGGAGATGCATTGTCCACCTATTTATCCACCAGTCTATGTGCCTGACTGGTTGGTTTTTGGTTGCTCTTGGTTGACCTATCCTGCTGCTAAGAGGAAAAAATAGCTCGCTAGTAGCTAGAAAAAAGTAGCTAGAAAAAGTAGTTCAACAAGTAGTGTCGCTACATGTGGTGTCGCTACTGCTCAACACTGACCACCAGTAACCACACGTGTTGCCAGATTAACCAGGACTGAAATTTTAAGGATTAACTTTAATACTAAAAACACTTTCACGTTTGACTTGTGTAGTGAAGTTGTAAAATAAGTGGTTATACTCACATAAAGTAGAAAAGTTATACCAACAATGTTGTGTGTTCAAACCTTCTTTCATTTCTGACTGTGTAAGTGTGTGTGTTGGTTATATCAAATGGAATGAAAACATTTCCTCTTTCCATTTCAGTTTGGAATGAAAACATGAACCGCTTCCTCCTGTCTGGCTGTCTGTCTGTCTGTCGGTCTCCTGTGTGTGTATGTGTGTATATACTCAGTGCTCAGGGTGGAGATTAGGTCTGGTATTAATGGGATGTCCCTTGCTGCATGTCCCCCCCTCCCCTCCCTCACATTCCACTGTCCCAAACATACACACTCACATACACGGCCTTATGTGACCCCTCTCCACCCTGCCCTACTTGAACATGAACATGCACACACAGTCACACACACATTCCCCATTGGCAATGCTTCACCCCCCCCCACCTCCCTCACCCTCCCGGGCCTTTGGACATCAGAGCAGGCCTCCCCAATCCCCCTTTAGCAAGCATCCAGACCTGTTAAACCAACAGACGGCCAGGTCTATTGTCCCACAGCTTGATCTGGAGTGTGTGTGTTGGTTTGGCCTGGACGGTAGGTTAGGATAAGGTTTGGACAGCGTTGGATCCCCTCTAATCCCAGAAAAGCAGAAGTAAAGCCGAGTCCAGGACCTCCGGCGCTTTCAGCGATACACCCTCCTTCACCTGCATACACACACATGTGCGCACACACACACAGTGTTATAATTGCCATAGTGGACCCCAGAAGATTAACAATGTTGTCTTCCATTAGCTAAAAGGTGCGTTCACGCCAGAAAGTGGCACAGCGAAATTCATCTGTGCATTCTCGCAACATATTTAGCTCTAGAGACTTCATGACTTAGTGAATACTAAGTTAGTAAGCTTCTTAGCTCGTTCGCTAACAGGGCAATAACTGCACACAGTTTACCCAAAAGACGTATTTGTACCATTGACTCCTGTCTCATAACTGCCTGCAAACCATTCCTCCTTTGTAGAGCAGTTTATACTCGGACAGAGGAGTATATATAAAAGTGGATGGTGCCACACAGCTAATAAGTTACCATAAGCTATTTCAATTTGGACTCTCTGGCTTCCCCGTCAAAGGTCAGCACTGTCAACACAAAGTTGAAAAACTTTGCTTGGATTTACTTTGTCCCACTGATTACTGCGATTCAATGGGAGTGAATTGATTTTGCAAATAAAGTGTTGCCGTTTTAAATGCTACTGTGACCGAGCCTCAATAGGAATTCTTTGAACTGGATAGTAAAAACTCACATAAACATACACACACATAGCCTAGCCAACCCTAGCCTTACCTTAACCCTGAACTTTGCCCATACCCTAACCTAAACTCAATTCTATTTTTAACCATAAAGTCAGGTCCAATTATGAGACACATTACTCAGTATATTATAAGACAGTATTACCCCAACATTTGGAAAAAATAATGCTTTCTAACACCAAAACGAAAACAGAGATTCACATTATTCATACTGGGCAAACAAGGATGGAGTCATTTCTACTATATGTCATTCCTTCTGTAATTATCATACCTTTCATTTCCCACACTTTCGGTATTGAATGCCTTTTAGGCTTCCTGTTTCCATACATAATACATGATGCACATTCAAATGACTTTACATTCAAAACAAGCTTTCGTATCCCCCCCTGCCTCTTCTTGACATCCAGCTCCTGAACACTCCTCTGCGACTGTTTCAGAGGAAAGAGTTAAGCCGTGGGGTGTAAGTGTAATGCACACTGCCCCTGCGAATTGACTTTAAACGGGGGAAAGAAAGTCAGAACACGGCAAATGGTTTTGATTTATGGGAGCAGAACCACATTTGATATTCATTTCCGCAGCTGTGGCCAGCTAAAAAAACAGCCACACTGACAATGGCGCAGTGTAGCCTTCCAGTGTGTGTGCGCGTGCGAGTGTGTGTCTCAGAGCCTGCGTGCGTCAGTCCTATTTTAGAATTGTTTTGGGGCTCTTTCAGTCAAATTCACCGCAGATGTTTCTGATTCGCCGAACACATATAATAAGTAATTATTGAAAACACCTTTCGGTTGCCCAGGGTTGTGTGGTGCTTCATTTTGTGTAATCGAAGCTGTGGTTTTTCAGAGAGGCACAGGATCCAAGAGTTTATTGAAAGCCAGCAAAACAGCCCCGCAGTCAGAGTTTCCTGAGAGAAGAAGAGAGAAAAGGGAGCTTAAAGAAATATTCCCCCATCCCGCCTCAATGAAAAGACAGAAAGAGAGAAAGGAGAGGGAGGGTCTGGAGATGGAGAGATGAAGAGGGAAGGATCGGCAGCAGTCATAGCCAGTCAGGTGGAAAGAGATGAAGAGATCTGGTAGTTAGAGACAGAGGGAGGAAGAGATTGCTCATTGTTAGGATAATTAACTAACTGAGACTCCAACTAAGACTATAACTGGGCATGTAAACTGTAATATTTGTCATTGATAAAAAATAATGAGCAAGAATTCTTACATTTTTAATAATTTCTTCATAATTTCTTCAGCATCAAGAGAATAAATCTACAACTGCTAGCAAGCACATGCACAAACATGTGTTACAAAACTCTCCATACAGGGAGCAACCAATGCAATATGAGAAGTAGGTAAAGTAAACTGAAACATTCATGAAATGTAAGAACCAGACGGAGATAGATTTGAAATTCAAAACATGCGGAAAGTGTAATGACCCTATGTGTGCTTGTCTCATATAAGATGCCCACTGTACTCTGTGTGACTGACTCTTAAGGCCTAGTTTTAATCTTGCTATGTGAAGCACTTTGGGCTGCATGTTTGTATGAAAGGTGCTATATAAATAAAGTTGAGTTGAGCTGAGAATAGTGCAATTTTAAGATCACTGGGTTTGCTCACAAGGGTGAAATACATCCATGTTGTTGACCAAAAGCAAGCCCTCGTGACAGTGCTGACCTTTGTCGGACCAGAGAGAAATGGAGAAAGCTATCGTAGCTTATTAGCTGCGTTGCCTAATCCAGTTTTATTTAACCTCCTCTGTCAGAGTGTAAAATAATCCACAAGAGAGGAATGGTTTGCAGACAGTCATAAGACAGAGGTTGATGGTACAAACAAGTTTTTTGAATAAACTTGTGTGAACTGTGCCATTAGCGACAGAGCTAACGAGCTTGCTAACCGGCAAGTTTGCTGACGGACACCAGTTTTGGAGCGCTTCTTTTCCCACTTCAATAACTCTGTATTTAATGAAATGATAAACATTCCTGGGAACAAAATGCCGGGCAGGGTGGGTCAGAGGGAGTAAACGACACATTACAGAGAAAATAGAAAACCTTACAAGCTAATGCAGCTTACTAACTTAGCAAGCTTTTTGCCTGTCTTCAATAACTCTTTATCGAGTTAAATCCTGAGAACCAAATGCCAGGGGGGAGTAAAAAGCACACAGAGAAAATAGGTCGAAGCACAGAGAGATAATGTGACTGACCTTTTCTGGTGTGACCAGGCCTTTAAGGTATTTACCTTTCTCACTTACAAGCAAATATGACAGAAATTCAATGAATATGTGGAATGAATTTTAGGATCTGTTTATTCTCTCTACACTGTATGTACAATCACTGTGTGTTTCCCCAGTAGAGCTGCATTTACTTGTCCCTGCGGAAAGTATCTGTGACTTTAGAACCGTGTTTGCACAAGCTTACATGTCTACAAATTGGTGTCTGCGATTCTGTGTGGGTGTCTGAGTGCTTGTTCTGTATGTGGGTGTTTGTGTTCTGCGTGTGTGCATGTCATTTAGAGAGAGAGAGGGATTGAAGAGAGAGAAAAAAAGGGAGAGAAAGAGATTGGAGACAGGATGGGGGATGACGGGCTGGATCTGATTACGGGTTGGAATGGCTGGGAGGGTTTGCGGTGCAGCGCTTTCTCAATAGTACATTCCTGTGTGCAAGCCGGGGCAGGATCCACAGCTACGGGCCGGCCTCTGCCAGAGGGACTGAGCAAAAAGGACGTCGTCAGAACAAGCAGCAGGTCAGGACTCACATTTAGTAGGCCCTTGCTAGATAGCAAGATAGACGATGAATTATTCACACATCCTGCGCCAGCCTCCATGAGACTGGATCACGTTTTAACGGGCCTCCTGTGTTATATGAGCACAGCAGATATTTTCTGCAGCTCGGAGGTCTAAGGTTGGAACGGGGGTTTATTGTTTCTGGACGCTAGGTGCATGTTGAATTCACATGCCCTCTGAAACTGTCAACGCTGAGTGGAGTGACCTTCAAAGAAGGAAGCCGGCTTTTTTTAGAGGCCCAGAGGTTTGTGTGGGCCAAGGTTTTGTATGTGTGTGTGTGTGTGTGTGTGTGTGTGCTAGTGTGCCAGTGTGCCAGCAGGAAACGTCTGACAACTGTACAAATCAGCGCTTTTAAAAGTCAACAGCTGTATGCCAGCGTGACCCCTCAGTACTGGAAAATTCAAAGACTCACCTGCTGTTGGGTAAAATCTTAAATGTTAAATGTCGCCGATGGGTGCTTGGCAGTCTTTCCCTCCCTTCTACTCAAACACACACCCACAGCAGTTAACAGATCAGACCTTTACCCGTCTATCAGTCCCGCTGGGAATAAGCCAAACATCTATCTTCCCATTTAGCTGTCTGTTTCTTTGGCTAACTGTCTGACTGGCTGTTTGTATTTGACAGTAAACGACAGGCTGTTTCTCTTCCTGTCTCTCCAGATTCTGCGCTCTCTCTCTCCTCCTTTCACACACACACACACACACACACACACACACACACACACACACACACACACACACACACACAAAATCACTCCCTCTGTGTCAAGTTCAAGCTGAGGTTTTTACACGAGTCAGTGAACAACATAGAGGTTCCCATGCTGAAAGCTGATAAGGAGGCCTTCCTCCCACTGCCAACTCCTCTCTTTTTTTATGTGTGTGTGCACGCGGGCAGCTTGGAATAGGTGGGAGGATGAGGAGGGTGATGCAGGCCTTCACCCAGGCATTTGTTCCCTCTCCTACTCCTGCCGCCATCGCTGCTGACGGTAAACACCTCCACCAACTCACAAAAGAACCCCACCCACCCACCCTCGCCCTTTAGTTTGATTTACTACACGAAGGAAATAACATTAACTTGTCCGTGCCCCCCCCCCCTTGCTCTTTGTTCACAGGTTTGTTTACTATTCTCTGTATGGAAAATCCTTCAGGAATGTTGAGGAAGTGGGTGTTTCCTCCAGTAGCTTGAGTTTTAATGGGGTTGGGTGGAGGGGAACAAGAGACAGGGGAGGATGGGGGCGGCTGTTCCAATATCCCACAATGCTTCAGGTGGTCAGGCAAGCAGGGTGTGTGTGGCTTCAGGTTACTCGAGGCAGGGGGGGCTAATTTTTCATCATTCCTCGGGCTGCATTAATTAAAGGGGTTAGTCAAGCTTCAGTCCACACCAGCAGACACATGTACAAGATGGATGTTCCTCTAAAGTTCCACTGCCATTTTTAAGAAAAAATATCCATTCATCTGCCAGTTATCCATGCCCAGTTATCCTTGGATGATAATAATAAGTCAATACCTTGACAATTTCCTTGATCCAAATATAGATATTTTCATTCTAGTTCATTTTTTGTGCACTATGAAAGACAAATAAATTTAATTAAGCCTTAAAACCCCTGAAAACATACCAAAGATTGAGCTTGAAAGGTTGAAAACAGAACACCACAAGGTCCATTTAGCAGCTGTTTCCAAGGTCAAGAATGAACTTTCAGTCTCAACTCAAAGTGGTCCAAAAGAAAAAGAAAATATGTAAATTTGAACATCTACAATTTCATGACATCTCATCAACCTTGTTTCGAGCAGCAGCAGGACACACACAACATTAGCAACTAGCTGGTGAACATAGTGGAGCATTTAGCAGCTAAAGAGACTTTTTCTTAGGAGTTGGTGGAGACCAAAACAGAGCTTAAATGCGAGTGAATAATGGACTTACATTCATCAGGTGGACAGAAACAGGACTTTAAATGAATGCTAATGTTGCTCCAAGTCTACTGGGTGTGTAAATAGGCACCTGTTTGCTGACACATTAGCCACAACAACTTTATTAGATGATGATATGTCAGTATGCCAAAAAACGTTATTGCAGGTTTAATTGCAAAATCCCTCAATCAACAAATCAAGTAGACTTAAAGGGCTACATGACTTTCCCCATAGATGTTATTAGGGGATTAAGCGGTAACACCTTAATTAAGCCTTAATTTACCCCTAAAAGAATACCAGTTTCAGTTCAGGAATGAACAAAAAAATGTACGTCCCCTTTAAGATATAAATGAGGAGTTGGCTTTTATTTTGTACATTTTAATGGGTTTATACCCTTTAAACAGTGGCCATTAAATACCTTAATATCTTAGAATCCATTAATTTATCAATACATTATTTATCTGCCTAAAATCCGTCAAAAACACATGATTATTAATAAGTCAGTTCGTGGTATCTTCAGGTGAAAAGTTAAGGCGTTCAGTTTCATGGTGACAGTTTAGAAAGCAGCTCCTTCCCTCTTTAATTGTTTTTTACATCACTGTTAGTTTGTCATGCCAGTACTTTACCGTTGGTGTTGTGTGGCAGTTGCTGTGGTAACCTTTGACCCCCTGCTACCAGTAAAACACACCTCTGTGATTACACACTCACACACACCTGTGGTCACCTGCAGCCTTCCTCGCTGACCTCTGACCTCAAGAGCTTCAGTAGCTGCATATAAACCTCAACCCGTGTTTCAAGCTGTTTATGTTCAAGCGATTATATGAGGACAGTCCAGCCGAGGAAAACATGACGGCAGTAACAGTGAGTGTAATAATGCGATTAGTTCCTGGCACCTACGCAGGAAAGCAATTAACTGTAAGAACTGTTTGCAAATACTGGGGGTCACAACCTTTCCATTGTAAGCAAGTACTTTAGTGGATGATGCTCTCACGCCCACTCTCACCCCCCTCACCCCTCCACACACACACACACACACACACACACACACACACACACACACACACATCATGGCCCTGTGAAAAGGGGCTGAATCATCTGTGTTAATGAGGGCCTTAGGTTTCCGTGCTGCTCTGATTCTGGCTGTGTCTGCGTCTGCCTTGACCACTAAAGAGCCCCAGCTGCCCACAGAAATGCCTACAAGGAGATGCCTGCCTCCTGACTCCATGTGCTCTCCTCTGTGTGTGTTTATGTGTGTCTTTGACCAGCATGAAAAGTCCATTGTGTACCTCTTTTTCTGTGTGTGTTTTGTGTGTCTCCCTCCCAGCTAGTAGCAGCAGATGCAGTGGCCTCCTGGATGGCAACATCTGAAATAAACCCAGCCTGAAGATATTTGCTTGGAACGAGTACCAGAAAGTTAGAATAATACCAGAATAGGTATACAAAAGTCACACACGTTTGTGTGATGTCACCACTTACCTGATATGACCTGTATTATTCCAGCAGACTGAAACAAACCCCCAAAATGAGCTGCAAACACTCAGGTCTGGTTTGAATCATGGTACCTGTTGCTGCAGCCCATCCAGTTTAATCCTTGAGGTTTCTGCCTTTATGCCACTGCAATTTACACTCATTTCAGTGGTTTGTACACGTGGACTGTATCTGCCCGTGCAGAGCATGTGTGTAGATGAGAGAGGGGATCTAATCTGTGTGTGCATGTCTGTCTATCTTTGCAGGTGATGATCTGATCTCAGGTGTGTGTTTGCGTGTGATTGTGTTCGAGGAATCCAGCCCCCCATCTTCCAATCTGTCCATCTCTCAGCGCTCTTGTAGCAGCAGATGGGAGTCCCACCCCTGTGCAGCAGGTGATCACAGGACTTCTTCTCTGTTTTATGGAAACAGGCCCGTCACACTGGTATGGCCCGTCTGTTAACACTCAGAACCTGAGCACTGCTACTAAACAGTGTTTATCTGTTTATAGAGCTAGTCACTGCTTCTACTGGACCTTCTTTTAATATTTAGCAACGTAATTTAATATCTAACGTAGGATATGTTGGTAGGAATTATCCCAATATATATACATATATATATATATATATATATATATATATATATATATGGCAACATCTGAATATGTATATATATATATATATATATATATATATCCCAGAAGAGGACCCAAAATCCCATATAAAAACTTGATATTTTCTATCCAATCAGACTTAAACAGACTTTGAACTGTTGTCTTTCTCTGAAAAGTTCCCCCCTGAAAACACCAAGACAATTTATTTGTCTAACCATAGCAATAAGCAGAATTCCATTGTTTTATTTTCAGAAAAATGACTTTGTATTGGTATGGAAGGATTTTACAGACTAGTCCGTAGTGAAACCAGCCTTTCCTTGCCTCAAGGGACCTCTAACCTACCTCAAACAATCTTATTCATCCTAGTTTTTATTATCCAGACATGGCTCTGGGGATGGAAATGTCAGCCGGTCGGTCCACCACTTTTGTCATCTACCAGATGGACTGGCACAACATTTTGTACATACATTCATGTTTTCTAGACAATGAAAACTAAATCCCCAGCACCACCAACCGGTTGGCATTTTTTGTTCAGAGTGAAACGTCTCAACAACAACTACTGGATGGATTGCCATGAAATTTGG
The DNA here is from genome assembly GCA_008360985.2 of Macquaria ambigua. Lineage (NCBI taxonomy): Eukaryota > Metazoa > Chordata > Actinopteri > Centrarchiformes > Percichthyidae > Macquaria > Macquaria ambigua. The sequence continues at coordinate 31,050 of VMKM01000181.1, forward strand.
TACACAGGTTCATGTTTGCTCCAAGATTGCAATAACTGGTGTGATCCCCTGACTTGTAATTTAGAGCCATAATCAGGTCAAAATTTCAGTTTGTTCAATCCTTTGGTTTATGACCAAATATCTGTAAACTAATGACACTCCCATCAGCGTTTGTAGTGCTAATTAGCAAATATTAGCATGCTAACATGCTATAGTAAGATGGAGAACATGGTAAACATTATACCTGCTAAACATGCTGATATTAGCATTCAACTCGAAGTATCGCTGTGCCAGTACAAAGTAGGCTGTAAACTCTGAGTCTTTTTACATTTCTGTTTGTATACAGATTAAACCAACAGATACAACGTGTTAATAAATCAGCTTTACAGGTGCACGTAGGGGCATTTTTGAACTTTACAGAGAGCCAGACCAGTTATTTCCCACTGCTTCCAGTCTTTATGCTAAGATGAGATAAAGCACTGCTAATTAACCTACATAAATACTTTTATTCCTCCTACTAATGAGGCAAACCTCACATTTTAAAACTTCATTGGCAGGAAAATGTGTATCTTCTTAAAATGCTTAATATTATAGTAATATTCAGAACCTTCTGTGCAGTACTACAGTGTCAGTACAAGGCTTTCAGATTACTTGGTCACATTAAGCCCTACTTCATATACAGCAAGGTCATATAGAATTACAATTATAGAATCAATTACACTAGACCATCAAGTCATCAAGATGAGATAGAACAAAAGTCTTGCACAAAAACTCCTCAGACAGACTATGATTGACAGTCTCCTCTCAGCTCTGGAGTGTTTTTGATTAACATCTGCCAAATTCCAGCTCTTTTACACACCACTCAGAGTGCTCAGATTAAACGAGGCTAGCATGTAAACATAAATCCAGCTTGTCTGTGCACTGGACAGCTGTACATAACCACAGCAACATTTCTACCCGTTGATTTTTTTCTTCTTCTTCCTTCAACTAAAACGCTGAAGGGAGAAGGCTTGATTTGGACGGTAGATCATCATTGTCATCTTTAATAAATATCAAGCCCTGCTCTGGGAGACGTTTCACCGCATGGATGTATACAGTGAGAGGCTGCCTCGCTGTTTGCGGTCGATCCTGCAGATAACATGTAATGGTGGGGTTAGGTGTGTTTTGGATCAATAGGATTACTGTAATTGGCTGGCCTCGATTGCAGGGGCAGAACAGTCTGGATGTCATGGCTGAACAGACCATGACCTAACGGATGATGGAGTTAAACACATAGCGCAGACTGCGTGTACGGTTGCAAATTGAATTTAGAAAAAGAGGAAAACAAAACAGCCTATAATCTATTTTGAAACACAAACAAGAGTATGAGCGTGTGTGTCGTAGTGTGTGTGTCGTAGTGCCGAAAGCAGAATGGCTCCTAGAACCAGGAATGGTGATATCCCTCGTTGTATACTGACAGCTACTGCCGTCTCATCCCCCACACACACACACACACACACACACACACGTACTCACACACACACACACACACGTACTCACAGGCCCAGCCCAACATTTAACTGCAGTGTTTGCCATTATCAGATGGGCCTGTAATCTGATCTCTCCGAGAGAGGAGGACGGGGAGGCTGGGGAGATACGGGAGATGGATAGTGGGGTCATGGTCAGGAGAAAGAGGTATGTGTATGTGTGTGCGGTTCAGGTGGGTGGTGGCTGTAACTGCTACCTATAGAGCCCCCTGGGGTGAGCTCATGATATGTGCTGTAAATGGGTGTTGCTGGTGCTGCTGGTGGGCTTGAGGGTGCTTCTTTAATTAAACCCATACACTGCCCGCTAAACCTCTTGGCTCCGAGGTTCTGGGTGGTAACACACGTATACTCAACAGTAAATTTCTCCTAAAACTAGGGATTCAAATGTCAAACAATCAGTTTTTAAAAATGACGCAACACAAAATGCATTTTTCCATAATAACAGTGTGGCCCAACATTGCTGAAAAATAAACAAATTTCAATTATAATAACAAAATAATGCCTTCACTTAAAATGATTATTTCTTGGCTAAGCACAGTAACTTCTTGGAGTCTCCGCTGGTTGCCTGGCAACCCCTCAGGTCCAAGAAATAGTCCAGCATATTACCCCCCATAAAACAGCTCAGTTTTTGTACAGATTAAACAAACAAGACATAATGTGGTGCTGGTAGATGGATTTTGTTACCACTGGAGCGAGCCAGACTGGCTGTTCCTCCCTGTTTCCAGTCTTTGTGCTAAGCTAAGCTAACATCTGCTGGCTGAAGCTTGATATTTACCATATGGACATGACAGTGGTATCAATCTAATTTACCGCCAGAAAGCGAACATGCGTATTTCCTAAAATGTTGAACTATTTCTTTAAATGTAGCAAATAAGTTAAAGGCATGAAGAGAGGTTGGTAATAGTAAGGCAGTAGCCAGAAGGCCAATATATATCTACATGGCTGCGGGGGCAAAGGCCCCAGTTGAGTTTCCCCTGACCCAGCATCTCCTCCCACCGGGTCCCACAATGCAGCGCTGGTGCCAGGGGAAGTGTAGTTTGGGTTCACGCTTGTTTCATTGTGTTTCCAGCATGCCACATCCACAATGGCATGAAAGACGTCTTGCTGGGGGAGACGGGCGAGGGAGGAAACCGAAGCAGCTGGAGCACACTGAGCTGAGCGGTTTTCCATTGCAAAGAGAAAAATGTTTCACTTTTGTCTTGCTGTATCATAACAATAACAACAAGAACGTCACAATGCTTTCCCTGCAGCCCACGTCTGCTGCCGCCTTCTCCCATTCACAGAGAGATGTTGTTGTTGCCGGTTTTCATCGAGCCATTCAGAGTGTGTCCTTGCTTTCTGCCTACGTCACAATGATTTAGGCTCTTCCTGCTGTTTGGAGAAATAATGATGTGATAGTATCAATGCGAAGCAGACAGGGGGGCTGGAATACAAGACCACAGACTAAGCTGACATTTCCTTGGATTACGTTGGTGTCACACAGCTATAAATAAACAATACAATATGGCTGACCAACAAAATGGCCGCCCGGCTTTCTGTCAGACTAGGATTGTACTTGTTTCTGTAGGCTTTTTGTTGAAAAATTAACAAGACAACTACTATGATGACTGCATTTTAAATAAAATATGATACATTCTGAAGGATAGTAGGAAACAGGACTCCTTGGCTAACATAATGAACCACTTAATAGACTTCTTTAAAGATACTCAATGGTGATCTGGAATGGATACCCTACAGATACAAATAAAGCACACAGTATTATACAGAAAACACACAAGTCATAAGAAAGGTATTTGAAAATAACATATGTTCCTGTCGTTGGCATATAAGTCTTCAGTCTCCATGCAGGCGAGTTATACAACAAACATGACCCAGTTCTCCTAAAATCTCAGTTTTATAATGTCAAAGAAGATTGACTATTGTTATTGAGGTTTGATTGATTTAGGCAAATCACAGCAGAGGGTGTTATTATGGGTAAGTGAGTCATCCTCATTTCGCCAGCCGCAGGCCTGTTCATGTCTGAGAACATCAGTTGGTAACCAGTAAAGTCAGTTATGAGGAGCGCACATGATGTGACAGTTATGCACACGTAATGTGTGTGTGTGTGTGTGTCTAAACCAGAGGTGAGTGAATACAGCATTGCTCAAGGTTTGCGTGAGTTTGACTCTTGTGGAAGTGAAGGTCTTAAATGTACTAAAAGGTGTTAAGTTAGGTGTTAAAACTTGCTACAGTATGTTAGCTAGATAGCTAACAGCAAGACGGAAGCGTATCTATGTTTCCAGGGCTCTATGCTCCCCAGCTCAGTATCCTCTTAATATGACATGTTAAGGAGACTTTTCAAGGGGTTTTATGTTCTCAGCAATGTTTTTTAACAAGGTCAAATGTTCAGTGTATGTTTCCCTGGGTCAATATATTGAAATCACTCACCTACAGCTTATAGACTACTGATGTTATAACCATTGAACAGATCTTTGCCATTCAAACTGCATTTGAAACGTCCATCTCCCTTCATTCTTATACATTGAACTGCAAAGATAGCCCTAACAAATCCTTTACAAAATTAGTTTATATATAGAGACACGCATGCTAATAGGACCCTGGGAACATAGGGATGATCTCCAGCAAGACATAGCAAACTAGCTAACAGGGTAGGAAACAAGCACATCCAGACTAACAGAATAGTAAAACATCTGGATGAACGTTAACAAAATCATCTTGGACACATTTTAGTGTGGTTGAAATAAGTATCAACACCACTTCAGTTGTGTATTTTTGATTCTAATGCATTGCTAATGGAGAGGCAGCAAAACCTTGATTTGATTAATGAAAACATTCTTGGCAAATGCCTTCGCTTTCGTCTGTCTCACGCTGGTCCAAGAATTTCACCTCTAGCGACACAATACGAATGCAATTACAAGTTCTGCCTTCAAAAACTACAACATTCAAAATAAGTATTAAACACTCAGTGAGGGGAATAAATGTGATTTACCTCCCACATGGTTGAATGATGTGACACCTGCAGCTTGGTTACTTAATTTATATTTCAATACAATAACTGTCACATCAATAACAATAATCAGTCTTGTTAAAACTGTAATCAGTGATACCTAAAACCATTATAGTATTTACTTACTTAGTAACTTAGTTATTCTCAGATCACTTTCAAACATTCAGTAAATGTGTTTTATATTTGATTCTAGGTTAAAAAAAATGTGTCTATTCCACATTCTATATAGGACACCTGCTTTTAAAACAACTTTATGTACAACAATTGTGGTACAACAATAGCAATACAAAAACATTGTAGCACAAGTTAAGTACAAGTTAAAACTATATATAACAAAACATTTAAAATAATGAAAGTTTTCCTAGCTATATTGTTCCTCACATCTTTAACTAAGGTGTCATACTGTTTGAAAGCAGGGTTTGGAGTCAGTCTGTATATCCAACAGCTGCTACTATGTAACTGGCCTTATGTACACACAGGCTTTTTCAACCTGACCTTTGACCTGTGGCTTCTAGGGAGAGCATAGTTGAAAACAACACATCTCACAGTAAGTGGCTGCAGAATTCAGATGTTTCACTTCAGAATCCACCGATCGCTGATATTTTAAGGTAGGAGGTAACTCATTTGACTCTACCCTGATTCTGTGTGTGTGAAACTCTACAGTTATAAAGTGAGCCTCGAGGCAACACACTGACACGCGGACTTACACACATATTGTATCCATACACACAGATTTATAGCTCTGGTCCTGGAGGCATGAGTTACTTGCTGTCTCCCCTGAGACATAGCCACTCACCCAGAAAATAATGACCCTTGGAGTGGCAGTCAATCATTGCTGCCCAAAGAACATTCAGTCCTCCGGAAAGCTGCGAATTTATGAGATGACTCATATAATGTGGGTTTCCCATAGGACGTACCCACACAATCAGGCCCCGGAGAACGCTCACATATCTGTCAGAGCACTTAAGTTTCAGTATTACTGGTATAAACAAAGTATAAAGAGTTTGGTTGAGGTTACACAGATAATGCTGGTTAATCACAGTCAATTATAAACCTGGTTTAATTGTTTCTTCCATCGTATTATCTGCTATTACAATATTCTTGACCTATACTCTTGGTCTTTCATCTTGTGGTGCCTTTATGCAAGTTTCAATGAATATACTGTATATGTTGGGGTATATATGGGTCAAGTGTCTTTCTAATGGTGATGTACTCCCATTGGGGCACTGAGCGGATTGCACCTATGACCTCCATTTACAGGATGGCGATCCTTAACATCAGGCCAACCTGTCAGTCTACTGGGTGCTAGTTGAAATCCCCAGATACTGTATGTAATTGTGGTTCTGAAGTGCAGCCCACAGGTGTGAGTGTTTGATCCTCCCCATTCAACTGCTGCCCCCAGGCTACTGCTGTACATAAGAGTGGACTCTTACTGAACTGCTTTCTTCAATCCTACCCCTTCAGTAATGAATCTAATGTACAATACACTCCAAATCTCTGAAATATGATGTTTCTTGGTCTTTGTTTAGGATATCTATGACAACACGAACCACTTAACAAAACAAAGGAAACTTCAAATCACATAATCTATACGTGTAATTATTTTAAGACCCCGGCTCACCTAATCTGTCATGACATGACTCACAGCCAGTGGTGTCATGTTAGCTGGCCAAAATAGACCAGCTTCCTGTTTTCAGATCAACCAGCCTGATTGAACAAGAACAAATCCAGTTACGTGTTGATAATCCATGCGTGGAGCAGGTCGAGTCTTGTTTGGCCTCACCTACAGCAGAGTTCAGTAGCTGTACACTGGGATTTCCTTCTGATTTACAGTTTTGGGGAAATTGGTCTGTTGGACATGTTTTGCTGTAGGAAAAAAGACATAGTCATCCATGTGTCCCAAGTAAATCATTTGGTCCAGTTCTCTATGCTGTTGATTAATATGAGGCTCTAAGCTAGCTTTTTAGCATACACTGTGTAGGATGATGACTCCTAGCTAACACTTCAGTATCGGCTATACTATGTTTAATATGTTGATAGTCTGGCAAACATTGCATGAAATATGACAAAAAATATACTGATTTGAACAATCCGATTAAGCTGCCAATGTCGTTTCAAACTGAAGCTGATGTTAGATTCCCATGGAGCCAAAATGGGCCCACCAGAGGCCTAAATCCAGCATGGCTAGTTCTGGGATTGATGCCAGATTTGAGATTAATGGCGTGTAAGAGTCTGTCCAACACTGGTCCAATTTTGGGTGCCAGCAGTGCCCCAAACCTAGCCCAAGTGCTGCTGGGTTGAGCCGATTTTAAACAAATCAACCAAAGTCTGCACCACTAAAACCTATCCTATTTAAAACGTTTGTTGAAGTGGGGGATGGGTGGAGGGCAAACATCTGCGTGAGGCACACTACATAGTGTAGTAGAAGGAGGGGGGAAGTTCTCAACACTTTTTGGCAGATTTCCCACTGCGTTTCCATAAATGGAGCCTCTTGTACCATCATCATCATCATCACTTTGTTGATTCATGGTAAAATAGTAAGTGGTCCAAGTAGTGAGTGACACTGAGGTGTTGTATTCATAAGATCTTAGTTGCTGTTTCACACCTTTGCATGTTAAAGTGTATATTTGTATGAGCTTTGGATGTGTATTTTTGTGAATTGTGAGTGTTAATATGTGATTATACGTGTTTCCATTTTACTCTTTCATGCCTCTGTGTGTTAGTGTGTCACTGTGTGTGTGTGTGTGTGTTACCAGCTGAGCAGCGGTATGGCTGAAGGCCCGGGCCATGAGAAGCAGCAGGATGACATCAGAGGACAAACTGTACTCATAACAATGTTCGTTTCCACAGACGGCCACTTTGGCCCCGTCTCCACGGCGTCGGCCCTTCACCTCCAATCAGCGCTCATCATCGCCTTCAGGGGGCCGTCCAATTACGTCGTCCCTCTAGCCTTGACCCTCCAGCTGACTGCACACTATCCATTTCACACTGGCTTCCCTATTCTTTCCCTTTGTACCTCTTTCTTTGTCCTTCTGCTTCTGTTTCTCTCCATCTGCCTTTTCCTCCCCCTCTCTTTCCATCCCTCCCTGTCACCTTCTCTCTTTCTCTTCCTCTTTCTCCTTCTGTGTTGTTGGTGATGGCTGTTTTTCTTGGCAGGTGAAGAGGCCCCGATGGTGGTTGGGTCCCAGTGACACTGCACATTTTCCCCTCTTTCTCTCTCTCTTCCTTTCTTCCCTTCCTTTCTCTGACGGTCTATTCTTGGCTGTGCGTCCTCAGCAGTTTATAGGCGTTGCTCTCCCAAAGCGTTGCGCTAATTGCTATTCCATTTCCCCATCGCTACATCACTGCATCTGAATGTGTGACTGATTGAGTCTGTGTGCGTGCGTTTGTCTCTTTCTGCATGTGATCATTTAATCAGTTTTGTATATTTGTGCAAAACGTGTGTTTGTATGCACTTCCTTCTGTTTAAGTGTGTGTGCGTTAAGTGTGTGTGCATTTAAGTTGTCATTTTGTCTATTTGTGTGCGTGGGTGTCACTTATCATCCCAGCATCTCTTGATTTAGGAAAGCCTGGCATGGTTGCCAGTGTTCCACAGTGAGTGGGGCAAGTGTTATGTAATTAGACCTAGTTCTATGGATGCTGCAGATGTCTGTGTGTGTGTCAGTGTGTGTACGTGTGTGTGGGTGGGTGTTATGGTTAGCTATCCATCTCCAGGGCATCTGCTCTCCATTATGTTTTACTGGATGTCAGATAAGAACATGACAAACGGATGCAGAATGCCTGAGAGACGCCTCGGCCGCCCCAGTGGGGGAGCTAGAGCCTCATGGAAGAGAGGATAACTCTTCTATTTTTCCATCTCTCCTTCCCTCTCTTCCCACCAGGGGCCCAAAAAAACTAAGCCAAATACATTTTGACGATAATTTTTATGATTTGTGTTGGCTCTGCTTCGGTGCCAGATGGGTGGGATTTGCCACATAGAACAATACAATGAGTGCCAGAACTATTAGACAATCATTTGAAAGTATTTGAAAGTCAGTTTGTTGAACTTTTCTGTGGCTGGCAACTTGACCTGACACTATTTGAGCTGTTTTAATGGTGTAAGCCCCACCTAACCTGCTGGTACTCCAAGCAGGTTAAAGTAAATGTTCAAAATGGTTTGACCCAGGTCTGTTACCCTTTCTGTCTGTTCCCATTCATATCATCATTCCTTTCTTCTCCCTTTGACTGCCTTTCTCTTCCTCAATTTTTCAGTCACATCTTACAGCCAACTCATCATATTTGACATTTTTGTAAAGGAGGAACTGCTTGGCAACAACCCCATGGTAAAGAACAGTAAGTACACACTATAAATCACTTTGCATCAATATAGCACAGACACAAAACTTTACTCACTTCACCAATGGGTTGTTAGGGTTAGTTTAATACCGCTGTTGGGTTATTTACCCACAGTAAAATCTGGTTATTTTAACCTCAAGTTTGGCTCAAGTTTTATTTTAAAACTGTCCCAGATTTTTTGTTAGTTGTACAAAACAATGTGCATATGAAATTCAAGACTGCAAAGGGTTCACATATTATTAGAAATCAGTAAGAAATACTGACATGTAAGTTTAAAAAGAGCTAGAGTAGATTATAACAGTTCACAAACTATACCATTTTTAGTTTGTGTAATTAACCCAACAGTAATATAATAAATAACACTAACACTGGGTCAAAACAATCCATTGACTTAGGTGATTTTCTACCCATGGGAACTGGGTAAAGTTGACCCAGTATTGCATTGGTGTTGCACTGTGATTTTTATTTTATAAGTAAGCAGTAAAACCTTATTTATAAAGTACTTTTCAGAATCAGGGCGTACAAAGTGTTCCCACAACCTTGTTCTGATGACCTGAGAGGCCTAGTGGACCTGTGTGGGATCAGCAACTCACTGATATATGGTGGAGCCAAATTGTGTAACGCCTTAAAAGTAACTGGAAGGATTTTACATTAAATCTTAAATTTGACAGGGAGCCAGATATGAGAACAGTGTGGAGTCTTAGTTTGAGTTTCAGCTTTTATTGGTCATATGTAGGTTAACACGGGGTCAACAATACAATGAAATGTGTTGGAAAAGAAAACAGGTCAGCTCAGCAATAAGAGCACTAGTCGCTATAACAGCACTAGTAAGGAACATAAAATAAGACAAGAGTTCTTAGTTAGTAATCATGCAACAGAATTTTGAACTTATTTCAATCAAGCTACAGCTTCTTGGCAACAAGAATGAAGTACATTACAATAGTCAAGACAAGAGGAGTCAAGAAGCATGTAAATGGAGAATAAGACAAGATTGACACTTGAGGAACTCCGCAGGTCAGAGAGGCAAAGACACTTTCTCAGCAATGGATGAAAAACATTCAAGAGCTGTACCAGATATCCTCAGACGTTCTAATGAAATATTATAATCTGTGGAATCAAAAGCAGCACTTAAATCAGAACTATGATGCAGCTTTCAACATGATCGGACTGCAAAAAGACGTCACTTGTGACGCTAAGGAGAGCCGTCTCTGTGCCGTGCTGTGACGGAAAGATAAATATCCCACCATTCTCCCTCACACGTTGCTTCTTTCCTCCTCTATCCCATCTTTTCTTCTCCTGGCTCACCTCTCATTTTTCCAGATGGTCTTTTCACACTCCATTCATTCTGCTTGGACAGCAGGAAGTCAAGCCTGTATGGGACACTGGAACATTAACGTGTCCCCCTTGGATGCAGGTCCACCCATTGGAAATCAATTGGAACTCTGGGTTCTCTGGGATCTTCCAAGCTAGCACTGCCAAACTGGCCACCAAGCCAGCCAAAATGAGTTATGGTGTCGTTGACCTTGATCTAACTGCCTTTTGCTCTGCTGCTCTGCTCACTGTTTTCCCTTTTCTTATTTTCGTGCCATGCCGGAACTTAATTTCCAAATGTGAGACAGCTTGATCTTTATCAGGCTTTACTGGTGCTTGGTTTAGTGTAAGGTATTTTTTATCAGTTGTACGTGGTATTATATTGCAACCTTACAGACGTGTCAGAAATCAAATTCTCACACGCACACACTCTCTCTATAATCCCCTCCCTCTTTCTTTACCTCCACTCCAACCCCCACCCAACCACGGTCTGTTTCTCATTGCTGCTCTCTGTTGGAGCGCCAACATGCGTCAGAACATCCCTGCGGCCTCTTCAAATAAAGACAGTAATGCACATGACTTAAACCAAGTGCTATTCCAGTAACCATCTTCCTCTGACACAAATCAGGTGCACTAGTTGGACTCCTGTCCTGTGTTACGACCCCTCTTTGAGACTGTCAGAGTGGGGTCCTGGTTTATGACTGAGAGTTTGAAATGCAACACTGCTTACAGCCCATAGGTCTTTAATTAAAGCCTTGCACAGACCAGGAAATGTTACAGCTGAAATCCCGTTCCAGTTCTCAAACATTACAAGACATTAAAGCAATGTCTCAAAATAAGATTATTCGCTTTCTTGCCGAGAGTTTGATGAGAAGATCGATACCACTCTCATATCTGTTACATCAATATGAAGCTGGAGTCAACAGTTGGTTAGCTTAGCTTAGCATAAAGACTGGAAACAGGCTCTGTTCAAAAGCAACAAAATCCGCCAACCAGCACCTCTAAAACTCACTAATTAATACATTGTGTCTTGACATCCTAGAGTCGTAGGCATAAGTTCCAACTTAAATCTTACACCTAGCCAGTAGGTGTAAAGCCCTCCGTAAAATAGCAATTGGCATGGAACATTGTTTTGAAAGGTGGGATAACTTGGAGGATGAGAAGGAGCGAATTATACTGCCAAGCAAAATATATAGGGTTAGATAACTTTCTAACTACTAATTTAACAGTGTAGGCTATCATTATGTGTTTGTTATAATGTTACAATTTCAACTGCCCAATAATATGTACCGTTATATTACCCTGTGTTGTAGTTTACGGTCTCACCACTCGATGTCACTGTTGTTATTTAGCACTAGCTGTAGATTAAGGTTGTATAGATATCACCTAGTCATAATGCTTTGTCCTAGTTTACGTACCTTTTTGTTGTTGTTTGGTGATTAACGTTAGTCTCTTCGCTATTGCATAGCAAAGTGTTCAAAGACAACTGGGCATGAGAGACAACACGGTATTGTTATTGGCCACAGGAAGCGAAAATGCCTTTTTCTACGACAGTATTTTGGTTAGTGTGGACTTTACGCCAGAGTAGCTAAAATGAAGCTTACGTCTCTGTGGTGCAACCAAACACTGACACAGTTTTAGTGTCTAACTAACTAGTTTCAACCATGGATGTATTATAAGAACTGGATACCGGACCCAAAGATGGCGCCTATTCAGTCCAATGAGAATTGCTCACGTGCACCCTAACTTAAGAGAGAACTTAGGTATAGCTGGTGCAACGGGCTGCAGGAAGTCACTGGGCCCAGCTGTTTCCACCAAGAAATACTCTGGTACATAACTCCTGACAAAATAACAAATTGTGGTTTTTACACTTCAATTTTCAAAGAAATGATATATAACGTGTTAGTGAGCTTTAAAGGTGCTGGTAGGTGGATTATGTTACCTTTGGACAAAGCTAGGCTAACTGTTTCCCCCTGCTTCCAGTCTTTATGCTAAGCATAAAAAATAAATTGAAAGTAAACTAAACTAAAGTCTAAGAAGCTTTACTCATGAGTGGCAGTAGGGTGTTGTGTTGGTGGGAGTCTTGTTGTGCGTGTGTGTGTGTGTGCATTTTCATGTATGTATTTGTCAGTACCTGCCACATGTCTCTGTGTTTGAATGCATGCAGACACACATTGACCCTTTCTTGCTGCGTCATTTGCACTGGGAGTAGAGCCTATATGTCAGGTCAGGCATGTATGTGTGCTATATGTAGACACAAAACAGTCACCCTATGCAAGTATTTGTGCAAATCTTTATAGGTGTGCACATAATCATACTGTGAGCGTTTGTGTGTTTATACACTTAGTGATCCTGCGTTACTGCGTAAGTGTGTTAATACTGATTGCAACACTTGTAACAGGCCTGGACTTGTGCAATCAGTGCAGATTTTCTGTGTGTGTGTGTGTGTGTGTGTGTGTGTGTGTGTGTGTTTGTGAGTCAGAGGTTGGAGGTGGGGTGAAGGTGCTGAAAGACACCTAATCCTCGAGCACAGACACAGACCTGGATGGAGCGTTGCCAAGTACACAGATAATACTCTCTCTCTCTTTCCTGCCACCACTTCACACTCACACACATACACACACACACACACACACACACACACACACACACACACACACACGATTGTACTACTGTGAGAACCCTCCAACAACTGCATCGATCCCCTAATATATATACATACCAGCTCAAAACTTGGAGAAAAAAGGTATGAAAAAAACAAGAAAACAGCCTAAATCAAAGGTTTGAACTGCTATGTGGAGTGACGTATGTCTACTGAATGAGAGGGTGATGTTTTTAAAAGTGCTAATACAATAAAATGTATTATTATAATCTTTTAGTTGCTCACCTTCAAGACGAAAGCACACAAACACACACAGAAAGACACACAAACAGACAGAAAATGTCCTCACATGACAATAGCACTCCTCATCTTTTGTAACACAGTGACCCAAATGACAAGTGCTGGCTGCCTATGAGTCTGCTCGCCCTTCACTCAGCCTGTCTCTGATTATTGAGTGGTGGGAGTTTGCCATCTTTTGTCTGTGGTGGTTGGAAATGCAGATCCTTGATGAGGCAAAGCATGAGGTAAACTTTTTGGAGTGTTTATAAAGGGGCTATAGGGGACTTAAGGAGGATTACGCGGGATTTCCAAAGGATTGGTTTGGTTAATAAATGCATGCTTGTTGGGTCCTGCTTTTGAGCGACAGAAAGGGAATGCTGGTTGGCAGGGAGAGCAACACATCCATGTATTTATGCACAAGCAAATGCATGCACATTCCTCAGGCTTGCAGTTGTTGTGGTGAGGTGAAACCTGCAGCAACGTTTCAGGAGCTCTCTTCATCTGATGGGCTCGTAAATCCAAGAACAGATCAGTGGAAACTGCACTGGCATGCTCACACTCCCACACACAAACACACACACACACAGGCATACACATCTGTAAAGTATCATGGCCCCCCATCCACCAGGGAACTATCGCTGGCCTCATGAAAAACAGACAGCAATCACCATCTGAGAGAATGAAAAGCAGTAGAGCGTGTAAAGAGAGGGGGAACTATAGGAGTAGGAAAATACCACAACATTAGATCCTGCTTTCTTAAACAATTGGTTGGAACCCAAAATTAATCAGGGGTTTAGTATTGTTTATTCCGCATGTAAAGGAAGACCAAGATGTGTCAATGAGCATGTTTTAGCTCATTCATTGTGGGCCAAGGGCAGGAGTGCCATGACATTTTAAATTTAGAATCGTTTTTTTCCCACACTGTTTCCTTCGACATCTCTGGCTTTTCTCACTGAACACAAGGGGGGACATACAGTTGTCACTAAACATGATACTATGTGAAGTAATGTACAAAATGGGTTTTTGTTTTTCTATATTTCCGACAGTAGTTCATTCAAATTGAAGGTATTTTGTGTTTCTCTGAACGTGGAAAAGAGACATATCGGGTGCCTGCTTCTGAAGGTAGCAGGGGCATTCATTGATTTTCTCCATTGACAATGTGAACTGACTCACAGTTGGAGCACTTCCATGGGTTGGATGGGCATGAAACTCTTCCGAATCATCAGGTACAAGCTTATGTTCATGGAAACATAAGGTGAGCTGTCAACTATAGCTTTCACGGTGCATTTCAGCTAGAAACATCCAATCACAGAGCTTAAAATTCTGCTACATGCGCCACTAACGGTGGGCTGAAGCTAAAGGTTACGATGTTGAGAAAATTGATTTCACAAACAGCAACTTAAACCACTTCACTTTTGGGTTGCGTACATGTGACAGGCTTCTTCTCCATAGCAATGGCGCCGGAGGCTCATGGGTATTGTAGTATAAGCTGTCAGCCATGCCAAACTGATGGAAAAAAACAACATGATTTCTCAGAAAGAAAACTGAAATAAGTAAAACTACTTTCCATAACATAAACTTATAGAATCATTACATTGTCCAGGATTGTGTGGATAATGTGTTTCTATGTTGGGGAACACTGAGGATATCATTAAAAGAAAGATTTGAAATGGGAATTTACAGTGGAGAAAATTTCCAACTCTATATGCAATAGATCATCATTTGCCCAAAGAAATGCAGTCAAGCTGCATGATGTTAGAGATGAATGACACAGGTGTTACCCTACCAAGCCACTGTACAGAGATAAATGAACAGATAATTAATAATTAAATTCACACTGAATATATGTACAATAATCAAGTCAAAATATCTATGTTTGAAAAGAAGAAACGGTGGATCTCCAATAACTGAACACTGCAAATATGATGCCCAGTGGGAAAATTTGGCAGGTTTAAGTGTGTGAGTGTGTGCTTGCGTGCATGCATGTGTTTAGATTTTGCGGCCCACTGAGTACACATAACTCAAAAAACACACTCGCCCTTGGCACAAAAGACTTCAGGACGGGCTGTGATTGGCTGCAACAGGGCACGCTGATCCATGTTAAATCCCTACGGAGCAAGAGAGAGAGAGAGAGAGAGAGAGAGAGAGAGAGAGAGAGAGAGAGAGAGAGAGAGAAAGAGAGAGAGAGAGAGAGAGAGAGAGAAAGAGAGAGAGAGAGAGAGAGAAAGAGAGAGAGAGAAATTGATGGAAAGAACGAGAAACCAAGATTGAGAGCATTCCTGTTTTTATTGTATATGATGCAAACTATTTGCCACTTTAGCCCATTGACCTTTTGTACGATACTTAGGGAATAAACATGGATACACACACACACACACATCCTCCCTGATACTTCATGTTGCAGACAACTCTCAGCTGGTCTGGACTACAACCAACACCCCTGACTCTTAAAGTAAACACACGGCTGAGATATTTCAATCTTATCACCATCCGCTCTCTTCCATTCACCCCCTCTGCCCAACACACACACACACACACACACACACACACACACACACACACACACACACACACACACACACACCATCCAAACATCACCCCTCCCTCCCTCCCCTGTTGATAACTCCCTTTTACAGTGTGCCTTAGAGTGTTTTACAGTAAGGGACTGGCCCTTGTGTGATTTACGAGGCCTCGGGTTGTGGCATGGTAATAGCAACCGTACCACATTTTTTCCCTTCCAGAACCAAGTGTTACACATTAAGATGAGGCTGATACTGATGAGCACCGAGCTGATCCATGGCTGTTTACAATATAAAGCCCAGTTTAAGGTCAGTGAGGTAAAATGACATTGGTAATGCAGTTATCTCTACATTTGGGGCTGCTTTCTAATAAGAAATCCTTTATAAAGGGTTCATAAGTTATAACTAATTGCTTTAAAGGCCATTAATAAGAGTACCTTTGAGAGGCAAGATTGGAAAAAAATCCATTTGGGTGAAGTTTATCGTTCTCCAGCATAACACTTCTGTTTTTTCACGATTTGTCTTTTAGACAGATTTTAGGTCATCAGGAAGAACCGCTCCAAGGTAATTTCAACCTTCTGGAAATGGGCACCTGGACCAAATTCAACAACTTATTAACATAAAAAAAAATTAAATGACTTCACTGCAGACTTGATAGCTCATTTTATAATGAGGAGATTTTACTCAGCAACATTTATAACTCAGAATAAAAACTTTCTGACATGCATGGATAAATAATCCCATGTTCTAGCTTTGTTAAACCATTAAATCAGTTGTTTATACAATGTAGTTTGAGCTTTTCATCTATCAACACTTCTTCTTCTTCTTGCATCTCGCCAAGTTTCCACCAAGAGAGTTGCGTCACCTGCTGACCAGCTGTGTTGTAGGAACAC
>VMKM01000181.1:50000-132204 GCA_008360985.2 Macquaria ambigua
TGATATCAGGTAGGCTCCGCGGCTCCCATGTGGAGGGGAGGTGGGCTGGATGTTTGGATGGAGGGAGTGCTGATGGAGGAGAGAGCGAAGGAGGGGATGGGTGGAGGATTCGGGGTGGGGGGTGCAGAAGAAAAATAAGAAACAGCTGGCTGTACTGAGCCATTGGCTTCTTGTCAAATGGGGGGAGAGGAGGAAAGATGGCGTCACTGAGCAAACTGTTGCACGGACTGAATGGATTGTAGTGCAGTAGTAATGCACACATGCACAAGTCTTATAGTTATTGCATATTCATGTATTTAGTATGTTTCCTTTAGTTCTTATTGTTCTTCAAACACATAATACTATCATCTCTTTTCCTAATCATTTTGTAACTTATGACCACTGGCTGCCCCAACTACCCAGGGTCCTCGCAGGGATCATTACAGTGTAGGCTCATCTGATGTTACGTCTCCCAGTTGAGCTGTTCTGGAAAGCCTTGTGTTCAAAGATTCAGGCCTCCACCCAGCCATTAAACACCCTCTCTGGGTTGGCCCGCTGGGAGTCCCACATTGCCGGACCTCTGGATGACGCCCACCAGTGAGCTAGAGGTTACTTCAGTCAGTCACAGCTTTGTTGGTGCTCATCCCTGGAAAGCAAAGCAGTTTATACTCACAAAAAGTGTATGGGATTACCTACGTGCATGCATTTTTTTACTGAAGTGGCTGACATTTGGTTATGGTCAGTACTGATTAGAATAAAAGCGTATCTATTCCGTCAGATTCACGTGACACAAGCCGTGTTTCCATAAACATATTTTTATGCTCATTTTGAAGTATCGCATCAGAGAAGCTGTGTGCAATGTTTTTACCTTTGTCAAAAAAGAGTTGGTGCCCTAAATGGGATATGGAAACGCCTTTGCCGAATAACTTCTGACGTAGCGAACATTTAACTCACATGACTGATCAGCTGTTTCCGCTGAACCCTTACGGATTAATTTGTCTTCGTCTCTGGACAACATGCAACATGGCCAACACTAGCTGACATTAAAGAACAATTCAAACTTGGCCAATAGAAACAGATTCCTGAGGACCTCTCTTAATTTTTCTCCCATAGATGGGATAGATGGCCAAGGCGACTTGTTTTCTTTCCGATTAGCAACTCTACTTCTTCTACTCTGTTTACTGGCAGATTACAGCCATGCATAGTGTAGCCTATACCCCCAACTTCCGACCAAACTACGCTTTGCAACAAACCAGTTGATTTCTTTATTTGCAACATTTCAAAAGTTTGCTTAAAATTTACTTTTCACACAACTGAATGGAAACACGGCGACTGACCTGTTGTAGCAACATTGCTACAACAAAGTTCCTCCCCTGCTGTTATACTCTGTTGAAGCGAAGTTGCTTGTTCTTAGAACTCAGCAATTACTTTGAGTACAATGTTATAATTACTGACAGAAATGATGACAAAGACTTTTAAAATGGGGCCCAAATCAGATACTGGCCAGTCGCCAGTATACAATACATCAGCCTGACCCCACTTACCGCCCCCTGCTGTGGGTTTGAACATGTGTGACTTTACAACACCAAATTTGATATTCCCTTTTTGAGGCGATTTAATTTGATTAATTTTAGAAGGTTGGAGGCTGCAAACACTAATTTCATATGGAAAAAGTTATTAATCACACAGCTATGTAGCTGTGAATAAAAGATCCATGTTTTCACACTCCATGAATCATCTTGTGACTCCTTTGGGGATCATGAACCCCAGATTGAAAACCGCCGTGTTAGTGGATAGAGGAAGTAACTGAAGGATGGAGAAAATAAATGGCTGTGTTGCGAGGTTCTTGGATTCAGAGCAGGGACGGAGAATTGTGGAGAGACCCCTCACCCCTCACAAATCATAGAGGAGTGTGAGTTTGGTCCATTAGCGGTCAGTTTGGGGCCATAACTCAGGGTTCAGCCTGTACATCCCCCCTGCTCCCACCCCTTATTTTTACTCCTCAAGACCCCCACACCATACCCCACCAACCCTCCCAGCCCTCCTCAATCTGCCCCACACTCAACCCTATAATTTGGGTGAAAATTTCAGCGGCTGTTATTTTTATTGAATTCCCAATAACGTTGCTGAGATTACAGTTAAGTGCAGGCGACTGGAGCGCACGGCTCTGTTGCGGGAGCCGTTCTGGGGCCAGTGGGATGCTGAGACTGGTGCCAAGGTGGGAGGTAGGGAGGTCATTGGCTGGTTTTTACACAGCGCAGGGGAAAACGCAGGGCAACAATCATCACATTTATAGATGGCTCGCCACTCTCTCTGGGGCCCGGGCAGACGCTGCCAGGTTTAAAGCCAGCCAGCGGGCTACTGGCCACTAATAAAGGGATTTCACCCACAGGGAGTTGTACAAGCACTCTATAGTATACAGAGATGTGTGTGTGTGTGTGTGTGTGTGAGAGAGAGAGAGACAGAATGTGTGTGAAAATGTACATAAGTGTGGTGCATGCATATTCAAACTTGTTAAAGTGTAGGGATAATTGATTTTGTATGCTAATGCTAATGACTACTTCTGCGTGTGTCCATCCATTGTATTAAAGCTCTTCAGTGCAGCATGACGACACTCATGACTCAAACCTTTGCCATCCAAGGCTTCGTGTCCTCTTTTATGAATTTTCACTGAATCACATCGACTAATTTGTTCCGCAACGGTTGTGTTTTTGTTGCAGTTGCTAAGCGACGGGTCTATGATTAGCGATTATGAATGGAGGCCTATTTTATTCAACGCCGACAGAGTGACGTCAAACACAAGGCTGTTATTCACCCTTCCTCTCAATCAGTAGTGTATCAGACTTACAATCTAGTGTGTGTGTGTGTGTGTGATTGTTATGGTTTTAAGAACTGAAGTTCTGTGATGCTGGAGTTGTGTTCAAGGGCACGAATCTGATTCAAATGGCCTAAAATAGTGTCTTCATTCCTGGGTTCAGAGTTTGGTGACTAGCTGCTGCATAGTACAGGAGCAACAAGTCCTCCAACCTAAACGACAGGATAGATCATTTGTCGCAAAACGACATATATAGGCGTACTGGACCTTCGTCGTCATGGTAACAACAACAACACGTGGTTAACATTGTGAAAGCATCGCTGTTTAGTTAGGTTTAGGCACCAAAACTACTTTAGGAAAAGATCATGCTCTTTAGAGGTCACCGGCAAACAATAAACGTAAATCTGGGTCTTAATAAGCTGCTGCACAGACGACCTATACGGCTGTGTTTTTGGGAAGGACAGTCTCTACAGGAGACGCACTAAACAAAAGCAACACCTGTTCAATATAATGCAATCAGTTCTGCAACAACTACTTCTGTAAAATGTATAATTGACCGTCTGCTAAGTGATTGTCCAATCATAGCTCAGCAACCAGCTAGGCATGGCAGGCCTGTCAAGCTCTGGATTTCTCCACATGTTGAAGCAATGTGCATGGAGCTATATTAAGAGCAATACTCGGAACATAAAGACTGTCATGTTTCTTATCAGCCTTTCCAAAACCAAAAACACAAGAGCATAAGTGTAAAAAATGCATTAAACAGTGAGTTTGTTTGCTCTAATGTAAGCTTCAAACATTAGCTACTAGCTACTTCCACAGCCAAAGAGCACATCATTAGCATGCTACACATACATTTTTGGGGTTACAGTACAGTCATGTCAAAAATGCCCCATTCACGAATAAGATCCTGGATGTTATCAGAGTTTACGGAAACTGTTAGCGGCTCTGTCCAGCTCTTTGTTGGATTTCGGGAGTTCACACTCTAGCAACTCTAGCCAATTTTACCCAAGACAGCGATAAGGTCGCCAGACATATTGGCTAGTCCTAAAAGGTGTCTCTCTTGTAACGATAAAGTGAAACATACTCGTCAGGTATCTAAGCTAGGAAGCCAAAGAGATTTATGTTCAAATGAAGTCTGACCTTACATTTTTTCTTCATACTTAATGCATGATATCATGTATGTAGCCATCAAGTGCATATTGAAGACCCTTTTTAACAAGATTATTGTTTTAAAACAAATCAGCTGGAACCCTAACCCTAACCCAGAGACAGAGCTAATTGGTGAGCCTTAGAGGTGGTGTATTTTTAACTTTGGACAGAGCTAGGTTCGCTGTTTGACCCTGCTTACAGTGTTTAAGCTTAGCTAAGCTAATTGCTTCCCACAGTGATTAGTGATTCTCATCTAACTCTTGGAAAAAAAGTGAAAAGGCGTATTTCCCAAAATGTCAAATTGTTCCTTTAATGACAATAAAACAGATATTATTGGTAAAATGAAGTATTTCTTAACTCTCACTAAGAGAAAGTATGTTCAAGTTATTTTCATAGGTGGAGTGTTTCTTATATATGAAAAATTGTTTTGACATTTACAGCACAGAACAACGTAAGTGCAACAGTGGAAAAAACTGCCAGTCAATGTGCAACAGTGCCCCATATGTCTACAACACACTCGCTGGTCTGGTCAGTGTAACTTCTCTGTTTGAGTGTTACACAGTGTGGTGAAGTCTGGCCTGCTGTGTGTTTTACCCCTCTGGTCTGTAAGTCTGAACCTCTGGGGTTCTACTACACTTTCTCACGTTCCTCATGCCTCACACACACACACACACACACGCCACATATACAAACACACAGTGACACACACTGAGGCAGCGGTTGCCCAGTTCTCCCCAGAGAGCAGGTTTGGTTACAGCTTTGCATGAATCGTAGCGGTGACACTGCAGACACTTGACTCCTCTACTGAGGGTAGTCCAGAGCCAAGATGGCCTCCGCTGGCTGCCCACCACATGTCTTAGTCCCAGACACAACACTGTTTCTGAGCTGGTAGCAGGTTTAGACTTTTCTCACACTTTAAATGACGTTATTGTCTGTTTAGTTCAGTCTCTGTGAGTTCGGCCTTCAGTTCCCAGGACCACCAGACCACCCTCCACACCACAGCTGTCTTTAGCGTAACCTCCCGGATGATCCTCCGACTAATCCTCCTGTAATGATACTCTAATCACCGGAGAAACACCAACATGGTTTTATCCCTCTTACCCCCCCACAGCCCCTTAACCCCCCAAAGCCAGGACCCTGAACTGTGAACAAGAAAGCCTGAACTTGTGCGATGCCTTACATAACACAGTAAAGAACCATTATCAACATGAACATTTCCACTTACATTTGCTTTTATGCTAGCAGATACATGTTCCAGAACAACTCACTTATGAATGTTGAGTGAATTTTCTGCAAATGTTTAGGAATGTCGCATCAACTAACATGTAAATGGGATGTTTCCATCCAGCGGGCAGAGGCTTCCTGAACGTCAAGAAACACAGCCACCCGAAAAAACTGGAAAGAGTCGTTCAAAAGGGAAATTGTTATTTGTTCTTTCTGATTTGACTGCATCTTGTTTCTGGTTTACATGTGAAGATGGAAACAAAGATGTTTGGTGCTATTCCAATACTGCAACAAATCTATTTACGCTCTCTAACGTTTAGGGAGGATTAAATCCACTTGTTGTAAGATGCAAAACATGTTTTGGACCAATATTTGTGTGATAAATGCATTTATGTCACATTACCATCACATTATTTCTTCATCAGTTCATGTTCATGAGTATAACAAGATATTAGAGTTATAGTATAAGACTGAACATAGTGTAGCATACTGGTTCCCATCCTTTTTGGCTTGTGACCTTTTATAGCCAGTGCATGCTATAGCAATGCATACTCATACCTGCTCTTCACAGGCTGGATATATCTACAAATCTATCTTCAAAGAGGAGGTAAAACTCTCCAATAGTTCACAAGAAAAAGCAAAGATTTGAGAAAAATCTGAAAGTTCAAGCAATTTTTGGGCAGAAATATGTTTTTTTCTTTTTAACATCTCTTGACCCCTCTGTTTTATATTGAGACCCCTTTGGGGGAACCATCACTGTAGCAGACAGTATAAGAAGTGCAAGAGTTAAAGCCATAACACAGTCACTTGTTCATTAGCAGGCAGCACAGTGTCAGGCTCAAGAACAACTAACATGTAAGCATACAGGCAACAGTTCAGTATACTTCTGAAGTAATACTCATATACTGTACGCTATACACTAAAGGAATAGTTTGGCATTTTGGGAAATACCCTTATTTGCTCTCTTGCTGAGGGTTAGAAGAGAAGATTGATACCACTCTCATGTCTGTTCGTTCAATATGAAGCTACAGCTAGCAGATGGCTAGCTTAGCTTAGCAGGAAACAGCTGGCCTGGCTCTGTCCAAAGGTAAAAATGGTCCACCAACACAACTTAGTGTGTGAAAATGACAAGTTCCGGTTCACTATTTCTTGGCTGGGAGCAGTGACTTCCTCGAGTCTTGTCACCTTGAGATTGCTCCCAGCCAAGAAATAATCAGGCACATTACCCTCCCTACATCTGCAATGTGTCGTTTTTACTTTTTGATTTTTGTACGGATTAAACAACCAAGATATAAGATTTGTGCTAAGCTATCCAGCGGCTGGTGCTAGCTTCATATTTAATGGACAGATATGAGAGAGGTATCAATCTTCTCATCTAACTCACTGCAAGAAAACAAATCAGCGCATTTTCCAAAATGCCAAACTATTTCTTTAACAGTGACCCTTAACCAGAAGCTCACTACCAAAAGAGAGAGATTTGAACCAATCGTTGCCCTTTAGTTGCATTTGCAATAGTCAATGAAAGCTTCTGTGAAAGCCTTGAGAAACTTGAATTTCATAGTCATAGTCTAGTGTTACTGTACATTCCTCTTCCATCTGTGACTGAGAAAAAAGGGCAGCTGTCTCACTTTTTCTTCTTTTCTTCAGACATTTGAAAAATAGTTTTCCAGTCTGTAACTGCTGCTCTTCTCTTCCTCTGCCCCTCCACTGGCCTGGAGTTGTACAGCCGTGTGACCTCTGACCCCTAAACGGCATGGAGTCTTGTTGATGTAGTGAGCGGATAGGAGCTAGGCTGCAGCCCATGGCAGCTTCTCAGCGACTGCCAATAAAGCAGCGCTGTGATTTACTCGGGCCACTGCTGCCAAAAATAAGCAGAATAGAGTTAAACTTGTCCTTGGCAAAGAAAGATGTCTGATTCCTGATTGTGCCTCGGCCAAGAACATCTCTCCCCTGCCTCTAGTGTACACAAACACAGACACACACACACACACACTCACACACCAGCTCTGTCGCCCCCTGATTCGTTGTGTACGTGTGTGCATGCATGCTTGTGTAAGTGTTCACTTATTGTGTGTTCACAGACCCAACATGTGTTGTGGCTCATCAAGCCAGAACATGGAAACTGTGAGTGGCTGCAGATGTTGGGAAGGGGAGAAGATGAGATTTTTTTTTTTGGTTTTAACATGCTTCCTCGCAATCCACTGAGACTCCTCGGCAGACCTTTGTCTTATCCCACAATCACTGGGGCTTAGAGGGGGATCTCATACTCCACATAGCTCTCACTGTCCATCACCTGAGGATTAGGGCTCCAAACTGTATCTGAACTTACTGATGAGAGTAGCACTAAATAGGATGGACAAACATAGTGAGAGTCAATTGAGAAGCGGATTTGTGATCCAAAGGTCATAAATCCGTGTGTTTGCTGAAATGTTTGCTAGAATGTCTGATTTACAACTTTAGAGGTAAATTAATAGTAAGCTGACTCCCAACCCAACCAAGGATGAATAGAAAGGAAGCACAAAGACAGTTTGGGAGAGAGGAAGAGAGAATTCCTCAAATATGAGTGGGCGAACAGAGCAGACAGTACCAACCATTGATAATGCAATTAACAGGCGCTCATGCTTCCAGCCATCATGACTAATCCTGAAATGTCACAGCAGTCGCTCAGGAATCCACCCGCAATATCCCCGCGGTAATCGCTCTTGGCATCCGGATGGGCCTTCGGACGGACTGCCGCGCCGCACAGAGGGTTATTCACCAGAGGATACGTGTGGGAGAAAAAAGCTTGACCTTGGAAACTATACATTAAGCATGTGGTGTTACCGATCTCTTACCATTGTCGTCACACTAGCGGGGATTCTCACACCCCCCCCAAACCCCCATACACACACACACCTGTCTGTGTGTGTCTGGGATTTTGCGTGGCGATGGTGCTTTTCGGGGTCGTGAGGTCACTCTGCGTGGAAATGTGTGCGCACCTATTTGTCGACTGAACAGTTGTTGTGTCTGCGGTGTGTGTGAAATCTCTCCCGCCTCTCAAAAATCTTTCTGAATAAATCATCAGACCAGTTCTTGGGTTTTTATTTCACTCAGCTGCAGCTCCAAATTTATTTTGGATGTACCGACCGCAAAGGTTTTGGGGCCAAATATCTGCAAAAATATTCTGTGATACAAGCAGTCATGGGAAGGTCTTTGCTAGGTCTCCAGTTTCTTGTCATTTCCTGTGAGTGTTTGCCATGAGAAGCTTGTTTAAGATATTATATCTTACTCAGGTGCAGATGCACTATGAAAAAACTAAACGGATAACATCCATAAACTCTAAACGGTCTAGCGAAAGCAGACAATGGGTTATTATCCTGCTCTAAAAACCATTAAAACGCCATGAGTCAGATATTGCCAAATTCCTGGACATGCTTTTCTAAGAATCAAGAGTCCAATTCAACTCTTGCATCCAAGTGTTTATTTCAATAGATTCAAGTGCTGATGGAGTTCAACATTATTGGGTCACAGGCTCTTTCAACCTAAAACACTTTGCAAAATATAATGGCTGAAATTTGGTTGTAACACTGAAATGGTGTGCAAAAAGAGGAAAGCAGCATCTCCTTTGTTTAGGTAGAGAAGACCCAGATTAAGTTTTCAGAGCTTATATGGAATCAGAAGTGACTTTTTACATTGATGATAATGGCATTACAGAGAATATCCCTCTAGAGAAGACTGTGAAGTAGGTCGGAGTAAGTACCACAGCACTAGTGACACAAGATACACAGCAGACAGGCGTGCAGTAAACAAACTGAAACTACGTCCATAATAATGTGAATAAATCTGAAGACATATGTTTTCTACAGTCTGGCCTGGATAAGTGACTGAAGAAAATCAAACATATGGCACAATATTCAAAAACGTACACATACTTCTGCTTGCCAGCTACGGTACAAAGAAGTTAAAAAGTCTCTCTGGCTTATTAGGTGTCTACGTATAGACTACCATACAGTGCAGGAGCTGTATTTGACATAACTGCGCAATCATCAGGCTTTGACTTAAAGCAATCCTCTGTACCTTTGTTTGAACAGCAGCCACTGTGGACACAAGTGGCATTTACAGATTAATGGTAAAAGCTAAAACATAGTGTAACAGCAGCACAAGTAGAGAAGAGTCATAAAGTCAGTAATATCAGTTACACTGCATAACTTACTATCTCAGTTTTGCTTTTAGCTAACATTAGCCACCATTAGCTACTGGTCATACCAGACCAAATAAGGCTGTAGCAGCAAAACCCCTGAGTGTATTGAATTGAGCTAGGGTGTGTTTTATTGCTTAAGAATTCAACTTTCCATTTGTAAAATAATGAATGTGTTATTTCTTCTTTCAAAGTTTACACAGTGGTGCTTTAATCTGACTGGGCAGTCAGACTTTCATTCTGCATGTACGGCTGACAGACACCACTGGATCTAGTCGGCCCTTATCAGCAGCCACTCAGTCAATTCAGCATGTTGAAGAGGCAGTTTGTACAAGTGATCAGTGTTTCACCTACTCAGTGCAGCTTCTCCTTATTCATCATCTAAGCAAAAGACGAAAGGCTGACAATGCCAGTGCAAAGCAAAGCAAAACATTAAAGAGGCAGTTGTCATTTTTGATCAGGCATATTCTCAGTTCATATCTGAACATATTACAAGATATTTTAAACAGATTTACACTAGCTTAATAATAGGCTAGTTGTTTTGCGTGTCTTTCTGCAGATTTGCAGAGGGATGGCGATGTCAGCCGGCCAGTCGGTTGGTCCACCACTTTGGACCAGACTGAAAAATCTCAACAGCTATTTGATGCATTGCTATGAAATTTTGTACAGACATTCATGGTCCCCAGAAGATGAATCCTACTGACTTTTCATCTAGCGCAACTAGCAGGTCAAAGTTTTCACTTATCTTAAATAAAACTTAACATTTGCTTGATGGATTGGCACAACATTTTGTAGACATTTGTGGTGTTTAGTGTTAGCATGCTAACACTTGCTAAGTGGCACTAACAAACCAAGCTGGTTAACAAGGTAAACAGTATACCTGCTAAAAATTAGTTGTTAGCATCGTCACTGTGAGCATGTTAGCATGTTGATGTTAGTATTTAGCTTAAAGCACCGCTGGGCCAAAGTACAGCCTCACAGAGCTGCTGGTGTGGATGTAGACTCATAGTCTTGTGTGGATTAGGAACACAAATTGCTGTTTAGTTACTTTCCAAGCCTCAGTCAGCTTGGTGAGTCAGGTGGACAGTGTCGGTGTTAGGGCCCACACTGATTTTTTTCAAGGGTCTCAATGCTCACAGCAGTGGAATTACCTTTGTTAGCAGTGATGACCCTTGATCAAATCACTGCATCATGGAATTTTTTCATGCTTTTAAATTACTTTTGCAAGTGCACAGTATCCACGCCAGGAGGAACATGGCATGATTACGCCCTTTAAAGTATGTTTAACAAGCACTGTGGTCGCTGTACAGTTGAGACAGACAGGTGTAAGGACTCCTTACTCTTGCCTTGTCTTTTGCTGTTGGCATAAGGAGGAGGAAGACCGTGATTCAGGCTTGATTATGACTTTATGTGGATGATGATGACAAAGATGTCAATGACGCTGATGACAGTGATGATTTGTCTTACATTGCTTGTTTTCAGCACCTTGCATCGGTGACTGGCTTACTTATTTATGTAATGTTAGTCTAACTTCTCGCTGCCAAACCAGTTCTCCTCTTGGACGAAAAGTTGAAACTTGAACTTAAAACACCCCTCTCATTATTCTTTCACTCTCTCTTTCTCCTCCTGATCACTCCTTCCCTCTTCTACTCGTCCCGTAACCCCCTTCCCCGTTTCCACTGGGGACCCAGAGCCCTTATGCAACCCAATCAGGACCCTATTTAGGGAAATCAAGTTAAATAAACTGTGATGTGAACCGAATCCAAATAGGGACTCTTATATAAGAATGAGGTTGCTTCATAGATGAATGGCTCTTGGAATGGACATGGATTCCCAAGGCTGTATTTATTTTCATTACCATCGGAATAGCTTTGCCTGTGAGCTCCGTGCCGAACCAGAACAGACAGCAAATGAGAAAGAAAGTCATCTGAACTCATTTAATCTTAAAGAGTCACTCCCCAATCCCACGGTTTAAACATGCATCTAAGTGATTGATTTTTTTTCAATAAACAGCACTCAGTGAATCAACAGTTTCCCATGTTGATTAGCTGAGTGATATAGAAAGCTTGTAGGTACATGTGCAGGTTTTCGTGTGTCTTGGTTCATCTGTATGTTACTGGATCACATTACTCGTCCCGACACGTCAGGATCACACCTGCAAATCGCCGGCTTAAACTGCTTCCATCTTTTGCCTCTGGATGCGGTGCAGAATCGCAATCATGTTCTGACAGGAGACCATGCTGATAATCTCTGAGGAATAAAACTTTTAGTTACGCAGAGGGCTGCATGATTTGGATCAGGGTTATGGGTTTTTACACCAAGGCTCTGATGCATGATTCTGTCAACAGTTACGACACACAAACGTTTACCGCAGGAAGACTTCAGTGTGTGAACAGCACAGCGTGGAGAGAAATAGTGTTTGTTTTTAAGATGAGATGAAACTTTAATGATCCTGCGGGGAAATTGGGTGGTTGCAGTGGTAACATACTGTAGTGTGATTCATCAAAGGGAGAAAGGTGTATGCCAAACATAGGGTATTTAACATGAAAATATGAGTCACTCCATGACAGGGATGTGTCAAAATGTCAGTCAAACACAATTGTGTTGGTTTGATTTGAGAATAGGGAGGGACACAATGAAGTCTAGGGTTCTGTGAATCTGAATACATACTTTTATTTTTTTTAAATAAAATAACACATTATAAAGAATCTGGTCTTCGTTTGACAAAATAATTAGAAATGTGGCCTACATTTCTGTATTATTCATGCACTAACTCTAAAAATGATTTGGTTTCTTGGATAGAGAACTGAACAAAATGAAGATAATGTTGTATTAACATCTCCAACCAACAAAAATAAAAAATAAATAAATTAATAAAATTTCAACTAAACTATTTTTACTCCCAATACATATAGAGGAGGTGGAGTGTTTTGAGCCCTGAGTAGTGGCTGCAGAGCTTCCTGTAAGGCCAACAAGCTCCACCAATGAGAAGGCTAGGGCAGGTTAACCTGGAGCTTCCTAACTTTTAAGAATGCGTAAGGCTTTGGTTCGAGGCTCTGCATCGCGTTTCCAATATTTTTTACAAATCTGTTTTGGATATAAAATGAAAAGGTGATACTCCTTCGCATGTACGCCATTTTTGAAAAGGCGACACCAGGGCAGGTTGTCATTTATATGCGCTAGTTGGTAGTCGAGTGAAGCTGTGAGACAGATACCAATTTAAAAGTGGCGTAATGACTTACTTTACTTACTTTACTTTAAATACCAATATTATTAGGTTAATGGAAGGGCCCCACCCACAGTAGGAGGCTGACTGGAGCAGAGAGAACTCGAGACCGGCACCAGACCAGCTTCCACCCAGCTGCCCTGAAGGATGCACCAGTATCTGCCAGTCCCGCTCTCTCTCTGCTCAACACCGTCAAACCAGTGGAAATGTTACATGAAAATACCAACTCTACCTAAATGTAACAGGAAATTTTACTTAAATGAGTAGCATATTCCCCAAAACTGTGCACGCAATCTAAAGTTCACACACACAAATACACATATTCTGAATCGCTTGAACTGTATATTGAAACAAACTTCCTTGCGCTGCACATGTTCTGCGTTATTCATTGCTGTGTTTGCTGTGTTGCAAATGAGCTGCTGCATTCCTTTCCCCCAAGAGTACATGGAACTTGGATTTAGTACCACCTCCAGAGCAGTGCTGAAATGTAGGTTCAGGAACGCATTCTCAAACCTGGTGGAGTACAGAAAAAAAAATAAAAGGAAAAAAAAGCAGAAGCTGTGGTGAACATTACACGTTAAATTATGGGTTGTTAAGTTCTTATAGTGGAAAAGGCCCATATGTGGCCACTTGCCGCTGCTGACAAAGGTTATATCTGTGAGTGAAATGTAATAACTGAAGGCGACCCAGTTGAGTGTGTCAACATTTTTATCAACTTTCAACTATCAACTATCAGCTTCTCTCATTTGGATTTTGACTAAAATTAAAAAGAGTGTAGTGCATTATGGTGAGAAAATCAAACTGAAGTGTGGAGAAGATTACGTTCTTGTTCAAACACACTGAAACAAAGAAATCCCTGAAAACACAGATGATGTGAAAGTATACAAAAACCAAATATCTAAAATTGATGGGATATGTGCAATGTTAAGAAACAAGTGAACTTGGGAGTGTGTTGGGAGTGAACAGATTCAGTCCGATTTAGAAACTGATATCACTTCCTGCCGTTAAGCACTTGGCTCTCTCCGTTCACTGTGTCGGGCTAAACATTGACATTGGCTGTATTAACGAGTGGCTGGAATAGATTGGAGAAGGAGATTACCATTTCCCAAACTCAGACTAAACTCTGCCCCGCTTTCCGTCTGACTCACTGAAGAATGACAGAGAACAGAGAAGAAGCACATGAAAGAAGAAGATGGCGATGATGATGATGATGATGGGGAGGAGCGTCGGGGGCGTTTTAGTGATCCATCTCTTGTGTATGAGCCTGAGGAAGGCAAAGCTTCACACACATCTCAGCTGACACCCCATTTCAGCCTCTGTTCATGTCATTCGGTAATCCCACTCTCTACGAGCGAGGCCCTGTTCCCAAAACAAACATGGCTGAATGACCCTCGTTCACCTCAGCTTCGAACATGAGACACAGGTGTTGCTCTGTAATCCCAGCTGGCTGGTAGAACTGTTATCTTTGTATATAAATATCAAGATATATTGATGTACTGTTTTGATCTATAATGCAGGAATAGCTTTGCAGGAGCATTAAGCGTTAAGGCTGTGTTTATCTGTTATGTAAGCATGACAACGCCACAGAGGGCGCTTGCCATAGATGGGACAAAAACATCAATCATCCTTTCCTCTCCTCCTCCTTCCAGCCCTCACTCTGTGCCCAGGCTGCTTCCTGTAGCTGAGCTCAGCACTCATATCTGCTGCCCGTCCCTCTGCCCCGACCTTTGCCCTAATGTAGCGGATAAGGAAGTGTCAGTGGGAACCGGCAGGGTCAGGCTGGGTCTCAGTCCTGGGATCCTGGTTCCTGGCTGCTCTGCGGGCCCCCCGTCCCTCCCTGCGCCGAGCCTTCCACATGTGTTTCCTGTTGTTTTTCAGACTAGCAGCGCTGCACCGGCCCACCGTACCAGAGCAGGGGCCTTTTCCTGAGGCTTTGTTTGACCTGGCCTCTGGGAATGGCTTAAATTTAGGTGTGTGTGACAGAATACCCCCCCGACCCCCACAATCATCACGTGTGCCACAGTCAATACAGTTGAGACTCATAAAGACTGGCCTTCCCTTTTTCTTTTTTTCTTTTTTTACACCCCTCGCCTCCCTTTTCTGTCCAAATTTATAACCTGAGAGCAGAAGATCAGGTCTCTACACAGCTGTAAGGAAGAGGGGGAGAGGTAGACGAGTGTGTGCTTACATGTGTGTGCAGTACGGTTATTGGGATATGTATCAGCTAAATATTGGCCTTTTATTAAATACCAAAGATGTTTAAACCATTTTGTTTAGATATTCATGGGAGAATGTATCTTGAAACAGATTATCTACAGACATGATTGACAGTTGAGCATGGAAACAGGAAAAAAGTAGTTTCATCTCATAATCAGCGAATAGTTTTCTCATCTCTGTAGTCATCACGTGACCTATGGAAGTATGGAAGACCATCTTTGAAAAGAGGCAGGTTACGACCCCCCATCAGTCCCCCAGTATGCTATTATCATGTGACCAAAGTTCCATACATAGGTCACATGACAACAACTGAGCTGCTGATGAAAACTGGAGATGTGCCTAGATGCTCCAGAAAAAGCTACTGAGTTCAACCTTTAGTTAAGATTTTAATATTGTTAGTAGTAATTCTGGTGTCCCTTTGTCTAAAGGCTCAGTCACACCAAACAGCAACATTTTCGTGACAAAATCAGTTTGATTTAATGGAATAGCCGCTGTGAGTGGATTTGCTCTCGGGGGCAAAGTAAAACCACGAGAATGTTTTGTGTCAGTTTCATCTTTGGTAAACTTTGACACACAAATATGAGTTATAATAATGAGTTATAAACTGCTCTAGAAAAGAGGCATGGTGTTTCCACAGTTATGAGACAAGAGTTAATGGTACAAATACAACTTTTTTTACTTGCTCTGCAAGTAGTCCCTATGTCATTGAGCTTTTAGCATTGCCTATTTCACTAGGACCTGCAGATCACAGACTCCATATAAAGACGGACGACATGACAGCTCCCCAAAAGTGAAGCCAAAATATGGCTGGTGGCTGGCTGCAGTATAGGTCATAAACCCCGCCCCCATCATGTTAGTGGATGGGACAAATCAAAGTACACATCAAATAAAATGTTTCCCAAAGATGGTTTCTGTCATTTTAGGTAGTTCTTATCACACTGATGTTTGTTCAAGTGTTCATTTTTCTGATAAGTTTGGTTTTAATTAGTTATTTGATGCTATAAAATGGGGGTGTGACGTCATGATTGACAACTGACTGGGTTCGTGCAGGTGTATGGGCACCTGCAGCTCCTCCGCTGCGCAGACTCTGGCTCCAAATGACATCACCAGTGCAAGATGGCAGCTCCCATATCCGGGATATTTTGGCTTCATTTTTGTACAGTGGGAGGAAGTGGAGACGCGTCGTCCATCTTTATATACAGTCTGTGGTGCAGATGAACTTTGCTGTGGCACTTTCTGGTGTGACTGGGCCTCAATGCTGTTTCAAATACTGACCTCGGGCCAGTGTGAGTACTAAGTCTTTTTTTTTTTTTTGTATAAATCTGATCAGAGTAGAACATTTCAGCGGCAGGGATAATTTCACAAGTCAATGCTGGAGCTGCAGAATCGTTTCAAGATCGACTTTCTGACGTTCAGAGCTTAATATGATATATTACTAAAAAAGCTGGAAGCTCACATCAAAAAGAACTGGACCAATTACTGCAGCAGTATGGTAGACACACACACACGGCTCGTGGATTTTTAAAGCATGCCCATGTCTCTAGCTAGTTCATTCATAAATACAGAGTTCACCTCTTTTGAATCTTTCAACAGATGCGATGAAAAACGGTCCAAAACTGCTCATGATGGACAACTCTTTTTTGTAAACATAATGGACTAAACATATTTAATTTTATCATCCAACATTTTGAATGAAAATAATCAATAGGTGAGTGTATCTGGTTTACAGTCGAGTGTCTACATGGGTGAATACAGCCCTGAGCGTGTGACTGAAGATTGCAACATGTCCCAGTCAGCGTGACAGCTCTGGAATATTAACCAGTGGAAATTGCACTTCTATTTTTACCTAATTGTCTCCAGTGGAGTGCGAGGCCAGGCTGTTTGTGTCGCCTCTGATTTTTCCGTAAGGGGGGTGGGGGGTGGTGTAGAGACTTTATTAGAAGTAGCCTCTACTGTTTCAGAGCAGGACTCATCTGCTCTCTCTCAGGCTCTCGCTCCTCTGCTGGGACTCATCCTGAGGGAGAGATGTTTTCCTTGTGACCCTTTTAATTGAAAAGACACCAAAACCCTGAACCACCCCCATCCCCGATCCAACACGGCTCTCGCGCGTTTCTAGGCTCTCAGGAGGCCCCTCGGCGTTGCCCCCCGAATGTTTTCCATCAAGGAACCGGCACGCTAATTTACAGTGTGGTGAGAAAAAACTGGCGGCTCAGCAATTCACTCTCCTACCCCCTCCTCCTCCTCCTCCCGCCAACCGCCATCTCCACCCCTCCTTCTCCTGGTTCCCTCTTTCTCCTCCTCTTTACTGACACAGCAGTACTGTGCCAGCGTATGACATCACGGGCTCATCTCCAGAGCACACCAAAACATTCCCAGCAGCGAACAGAGCAGGGACAGGAGAATGACTTCCATATGGGGTACACCCCCCCACCCCACCCCCCCACTCTTTTACCTCTCCCTCCTTTTCCACGGAGGCGGAGGTTGATGGGCATCATGGGAGGACAAGGAGAAGAAGAAACAAGAGAATTGGCAGTTTATCTTTCCGAGTGAAATTTGAAATGCGGCTTTCATCTTTTAGCTGGCGCGGGGCGTTTGCCCACAGCCAAGCCCGCTCTCCCAAATCTATCATTTTATCATCCCTGTGTAGACAGGAAAGACTGCTCATCAGGTCTCTTTCTCTCTCGCTTGGTGATTGAGGAAACGGTAACTGGATCTCGGTGCTGGGCCGCTCTCCTTCCAGCCGCCGCAGGTTTGGCTTGGCTGCGGGCCAGCCAGCTGCCTGACACTCCATAGCATGGGAACATCCTGCCTCCCTGGCCTGACTGCAGCACCAGCTCCCCCTGAAGCACCGTACACGCCGACCAGGACACACACACACACACACACACACACACACACACACACACACACACACACACACACACATCTTTTATTTGTTTGTGTCCACATCACTGGAAGAAATACATAAACAGTAAAAATGTATTTTTCAAGAAGTAGTGTTTCCATATGGGGCTGATTTGAGCTCACACACACATGCACACAAATACACACACACTGAAGAGGCAGG
Organism: Macquaria ambigua; assembly: GCA_008360985.2. Taxonomy (NCBI): domain Eukaryota; kingdom Metazoa; phylum Chordata; class Actinopteri; order Centrarchiformes; family Percichthyidae; genus Macquaria; species Macquaria ambigua. Next base: position 67,855 of record VMKM01000181.1, read on the forward strand.
TTGTCACATATAAGAAGTGTTGGTGCAGCAGCAGAGTGTGTGTGGCTGACTGTACTCCAGTGGAGTGGAGAGAATAGAGGCCTGCACAAAGAGATTAATGAATGTCTGCCCTTTGTTCTCTTTCAGCCCAGGGGGTTTATGGCCCTACAGTTCCCCTTAAATCTCTCACAAACACACACACAGACACAGACACACACACACACACACACACACACACACACGCACGCTCTGCTCCTTTATATCCCAAACACAAGTCCAGGGCTCCCTCTCTTTCTTCAGGCTTTGATTTATAGGTCCTCTGTCAGGGTGAAAGGCGGCCCACAGATGGAAAAGTGTGTGTTTTGTACAGGGGGAGTGTGTTTGCATGTGTGCGTATCTGTGTGTGCATCTGTGCATATTTGCACACATGCATTTGCGAGTGCATGTGTGTGTGTGTGTGTGTGTGCGTGCGGCGTGAGCGTGGAGATCAAGAAAGAGAAGCCCTCTTCAAAGCGGCTCTAAGATGCCGTGGAAGTGGAGCCTTTGTTTGGCTGCCTTGTTATTTTTCCCATTAATCATAGTTAATGTCCGTCTAATCCTTCCTGCGCTGCCCTGATTGCTGGCCGGGGGGTCATCATCAGCAGACAGAAAAAATAACACAAGAAGAAGAAGGACATGGTGAAGGAGGAGAAAAAGACGAAAGGGCACTTGCTGCTCCTCAACTCCAACCCTGGAGCTATTGTTCTGCTAATTGATCACCGCTGATTGAGTTTAGTTATTTCAAGGGTTAGATACCGCCGTCCTGATCAAAGGAAAACACCCTCAATTAATCTGCTGGCGGGCTCAGCGGATTAACACATTCTTGGCCCGCTGTCTGCAAACAATGTAAAGAAAGAAAAAGAGAAATGGCAGAGTTGGGAGGAGAGGGAGGTGCTGATGGTGGTGGTGGTGGTGGGGCGAAGCAGCAGGTGACCCAAGGGAGTTGGAGGAAAAGGCCGCTCCAGCAATCAAGAGGGCTTAGCCGTATTTTCTTCCCTCAATGAACTCCTTGTCCTAGAGAGTCTATGTGTGCGTGTGTGTGTGTGTGTGTATGTGTGTGAGGGGGGTGGAAATATAGACTTTTTTAAACATCAATATTGTTCCATTGGATTTCTACATGGAAATTGTGTAAGTCCCATACATGATGATTTTTCCCAGGATGTGTAACAGAGCTCGAGCCAGGCTGTGTGTGCCAAAGTTCCCATGCAGGCAGGAACATGAAGGCCTTCTAATTTAGTGTTTAATCAGGTAGAAAAATAAAGGGGAAAAAGACTGGAGTGTGTGTGCACCTGCTTGGCTGCTGTTCCTGTGTGTGTGTCATGTTTTTGTTTGTGTATTCACATTAGTTTTTAATTAGTATTTTGTACGTACACTCAGTTGCCGGTTTCTTTGGTACTCCTAGCTAAAACTAATGCAGAATTTACAGCAACGAGTAGTCTTAAGGTGAGTTCAGACAGAAAGCAATGTGAATGTTAGAGGGCAAGACTGCAAACAAAGTAAATAGAAAGATGCGTGTGGGCGAGATTAGACACAAATTTGCCCAGGGTGGCATAAATTGAGGGGAAGACGTGTGCGCTCAAGTTGAAAATGTTTAAACTTGAGCTTGCTTCTCCTGGGACTTTATGATCCTGCTTCCTGAAAAGTAGAGACTGAGGGGAAATAACAGAAAAAAGGTTCATCGTGAATATCAATCAGAGGCTGAGCTGTCACACAAACACAGGTACACCCCACAATATATGATATATATAATATCTGTTTCTAGCTAGCTCACAGCTAACGTCTGTTCTGTTGGAACATGGCTGTTTGGAGCGTTCGTTTTCTGTCTGATCATACCTTTATAACCTCAACACTCCGTACGTTTCCCCGTGATTTGGATGATGACATGCAGTAACGTACAATAGAGTGCTGCAGGGATGACGTATTTTTGTAGGCCAACACATATGTTAGCATCGCCCTGGTTCCCTCGACAAAGAGCCAATGGGATTTAAAATAATCTCTGTGGCAAAGGTTTATGATACTTACACGTTTTGTTCAGCAAGATAATCTTCACACATGAACCCTACTTTTATGATTTTTGAAGCGTAAATACAATCACCAGAAGTAAAAAGCTAACGGACGAGTGAGTAGATGAGTTTCTGTGTTCGACGTTTAATGTCTCAGACAACCTCTGTAGTCTCATTTAGCCTTTTTTAAGACAGGTAAAAGCTTCAAAATTCACGAGTGGGGTATTTAAGCTCAGACCTTATTTCAGGTATCTAACCAAAAACCCATTCAAGAAACCCACTGACTTCGAGACGAGGGAACAGGAAGTGCAGAAATGCTAACTCATTTCTGGGTTAAGGACTCATTCCTGCAGCACTCTATAGTCACAGTGCTCAAATGGGACTAAGCAACGGCTACCAACTTCATCCAGCAAGCTGGTTAACTGCAGGGATATTAGGAACTGTTGTTAGTGCCAGCCCACACAGATATCGGACCAATCAAATTACAAGTACCAACATCATCAGTCGGAACCAGAAACCTCTCCCTGGAGAACACTAATGTAGCGGGCACTATCACAGCAGAAAAATGAATAATTACTTAACTTTGACCTAATAAGTACAAATCAAAACACACACTAAGGATATATATACTGATTTCAAAGCAAAATCTTTTGAACTTTGTAGACATAGTCTCGTGATAAGGGTTGAAGAAGGGAGGAGTAGAGGAGGTAGAGATTGTGAATGAAAGGAGGGAGTGAACAAAGCAGAGTCCAGGCTCTCTGTTTGCCTTTTCTCCCTCTTTGTGGTGTATTTACTCTTCAACATTTACTGTAAAGGAGTAGGAGGAGGAGGAAGAGGAGTAAGAGGAGGTTAATGGGTTTGATTTCACAAGACTGACAGACTCACCCCAGCATCTGCAAGGGTTTGTTTTGGAACTCGCGCTCAGAAATGTTTGGCAGAAACTGTCTGCAGCTCTGACTCATTAGATCAGGAACGGAATAAGAGCCACTTTAAATCACAGAGTACAATAAATATTAAGGATTTTCATGTTGTTACATCGATGATGACATATTGGCAAATAGCTCTTCACAGTAGGATACACAGAGTCCTGGCATAGTACATGAGAACCAGGATCTCATGTACAGTCAAAGATTGGTAAGGACAATTGCACAATTTATTCAACCATTAATATTTGCCAACAATTAAAGCTGGATGAATAATAAACAACTAAATACAGTTATTCCAGTTTAAACAACTATCCCTTGCTGCCTGAAGGTGCAGCCAGATTGCCAAAAGCAGCAATGATTCATATTTTCAAGTTGACATGAGTTTTGGCACCTTGCAAAAAATCTGCGGCCTGTATCTCTGATATTATGAAATCTAATTGTGGTTGAAGTTAATCAACGCTGTCATGGTTTTGGCTTCCCATTGGGGTTCTGCTAAAAATACACTTATGTTGCTGAAATGTGTTTGAGATAAAAATGTTCATGAAAATGTCTTACAATGGCATCCACGACTGTTTTCATAATGTGATGTATTTTCTGAATTCTTCCTGAGCTGTTTGTTTTACGTATCAAGAAGAAAAGAAGAGAACAGAGAAATGTTTTGAGGCTGCTTTTAAAAGAAGTTAGTCTGAGCACACCCCGGGCCGCAGGGGGTGCCGCAAAAAAACACAGCGGCCTGCGGCAAAAAGTTAAAACAGTCAACAACGACCTCACGCTGCGGCAGCCAATCACGCCGGCGATCAGACCGGCAGACGCCCAGGTGAAGAAGAACTTTGTTTACCTGTAGCATTGTAGCATTAGCTGTTTACCTTAATATTCTGCTGTTTACCGAGCAACTGTGAAGATGTAAGAGAGCTGTACATCAGCTGTTCAACCCTGCCACGAGAACGTAGTTATTTTAACCCAAACCATGATCTTTTCCGAAACCTCACGAAATAATTTTGGTGCCTAAACCTAACCAAACTGCAACCTTTTCACAACATTAACGTTAACCACTTTACGTTTATTATTGTTACCATGATGACGAAGGAAGGTACAGTACGCCTATATATGCTGTTTTGGGAGTCATTGGCAAACGACCTATTCTGTCGTTTTTGGAGTCATATCTCCTGCCACCAGTAGGGACGCTACTTTAGGAAACGCTGCTGTGGGTCGTGTTAGAGGTTAGGAACAAACGTACTATGTGGTCATATGGGTTGGAGGACTTGTTGGGAGTTGGATACGCCAAGATTCTTTGGATGACGCCCATATGTACATGCACCAACAGACACAACTGTTTAATCTGATTTTTAATTGTCACTTGTACAACTGAGTACAGGACTGCAGTTTACTCCAGGTCTGATCAGTTAGCCAATCTTTATATTCAATGAAAATATTTCATTTATTTCCATGAAAGCTTTTACATTCACTGTTCATAACACAAAGTATCTGGTAGGTCATGAAACGAACAACAGGAATATTTCCCATAAGATATAACTCTGACGGAAGACGGGAAAAGAGACAGAGAGAGAGAGAGAGAGACATAGGAGGACTAAGAGCCACCATGGATGAAGGAAAGAAATGAGAGACTTGGCCGTACCAACCTGCAGGATGATTCAGTCCAAACCACCACTATCATCACACAGATATCTCTCCCATTTCTGTTTGCATTTGCATCTCCTCCACAGACACACACACACACACACACACACATGCACATACACACATAAACACATATGCTCTCCTCCAGTGGAAATTCCCTCATCATGACTCCCGTTATGATAATAATTGTTATGTCCAACATTTCCATAGCAATGTTAACAAACATCATCACCAGACAGCAGAACTGCCAAACTTTAAGAAAGATAAAACATCCAAATGTTTGGCAGTCATGCTATCACACCGCTGCACTGCAGTCAGTCTTTGACCGCCTACACTTGCTGTAGTGAAGCTTAAATTAATCCTCAGTCGAGGGATTTGACTGTTCCGCTTCGGTGGCTCTGGTGCTGATGATGAGGTGTTGAAGGTGCTCTGGGTGAAGCAGGTTTTTCCTATAGAAGTTTCTATAGAAGTCCAAAACTTAAACAGCATCACAGCCACATCTGGTCTGCCATTAGCTCTCCCCAAGTGAGGGTCTGGCTCGATTTAAATGGTTGTGTGTCTGTGTGTGTGTGTGTGTGTGTCTGTGTGTGTGTGTGTTTGAACAACGTGCGAGAACCTGAGGAGCGATGGAGCGTCTTGATCGATGAATATCCCAGTAATCTGTTAAACCACACCTTTTCCTGAGTCTGACTGGAAACCAAATGGCTGATCTGCACAGTGCATGTGTGTATGTTTGTGTGTGCTTCAGGGCTATAGGTCAAGTTATTTAGCACAGATCATTGACATTTTCTCTGAGATTAGGAGCATAATCGCAGTCGCGAGGGGACCTGTTACAGTATGTCTAGACTGCAAGTCCACAGGTTGCTCATTGTTACAGCTGTCCAACAGAGTTTAGTAGTTGAGGTGACCCATTATTTTTTAAGAGCAGTTCAACTGCTCGTATTACAAATAAAAGAGCATTGGGGTACATATTCATTCATTACAATGGACATGGCCGGTGCAGTTCACTCTGACTCTGATCTACAGCTGTTGGCCAAGACATCGTGTTTACACCAAGGATGTATTAAGAAAACTGGATACCAAGGTGGAGATAAGACTTGCACAAATGAGTGTTGCTCATTATGCCAACAGTTCTTCAGGCCCATAGCAAATGCATATTAGAGGCACATTGTTATAATGAGCCTGTCCTCCCATGGAAACGTTGTTTTAGCAAATGCCCAAAATCGGCATGTTTATTTTCAAGTAACAGAGCCCTCTAGTGGCCGTAGAAATTATGGCTTTTGTCCATCGGGGGCAAAGGAAGAAATAGTGTGACGTTGTTACAGAGCCATAAAGTCCACAGAGGCAGGAGGTCTTTAACACGGGAGGCCTCTGTTCATTTCCTGTTTCTAACCGACAGTCAGCATTGGTTTCTTTTAACCGTGGCCAAAAACATTCCCTAACCGTCACCAAGTAGTTATTAATTTAACCATGATGACGAAGGTCTCCTTACATTAACATAGTGATTATTTTAACCCAAACCCCGATGTTTCCCTAACCCTAACCAAGTCATTCTTGTGCCTGAACCTAACCAAGCGTTAACCTTAGTGTTGTCAGATCAGAAAACAGTTTGAATTTTGCAACATTGATTTCTAACAGTTTTGGGGGCACTGACAATTGTCCTGCCGATAGAGGCGTCAGATCTCATCAGATGCTTATATGCGTCATTCTGGAGGGCAATTACAAACAATGTCTTTTGTCATTTAATTTAATTTATTTTTTACAGCTTTTTCTTTTGTAAAGGTTGTGTAGCCTATAGGAAAAAAGTGAGTTTGGGCCGATGTGATTTGCAATTTCAAGCTAATCCTGAGGGCTTCGTTTACACCGCTTTGGTAGGTTGACGAGCTACGAGGATTAAGCTAAACTGACCATCATGTTGATTGTTATGAAGGAATATGTCAATCTTAATGCAATGTATGTATGACAACAACCACATTCAGTGTCACAGTGGCAGCAGATACATCAGGCTGTGGCAACACAAAATTTGTAATTGTTTTTTAGTGCTTTCAGTCCATTTGTTGCTAAAAAGTAAAGATAAAACAATACAAGTCTTATCCTTTAGCAACGTTAGCAGTGTGAGATGGAGGCTGCCAACAATCTCAAACATGGTGTCCTCAGTATCTTTGATAGACATATAGTGATGTTGAAAAATGCACCTTTAACCACTTTCTCAGACTTTCACACATGGATTTATGACCCTTGTTTCTATGTATACTCTCTTTACAACCATATGCCTTGAATGCTAGATATGTGTTCACCGCAGTAAACTAAAGAAACCTCAAGATATCCATTTATTTCAAATGACAAGCAAAACTTTGGCTGGCTGCTGTTAACCACGGTCACCCTGTTTCTTCATTTGGTGGGTTTGAGATCTTGGCTGCAGCTGAACTTTGGAGCAACATCTCCCATCAGCAGCCAAGATGAGAATAGCTGTATGTCCCGCCTGTTACTGCAACAACATTTGTGCTACAAATGGCAGTGAGCAAGCCCACTTTGTTCACTGAAACATAACGCAGTGATATGGCTGATACATCAAGGTTGAGCAATGGGGCTGACATGTGTAAGGGTGAAGATAAACAGATATAGCGCTCTATACACATTCATACACGAAAGCACATGCACTCAGAAACACAAGGCTGCTGCATTCCACCAGCATGAAAGTGCTTTCATGTTTACAGCAGGACAAACAGAGGAGGGCTTCACCTCCTGTGTTTATCTGTAATATGCTTGTTTCCATGACCGCCTTCCCTCCTAGCAGTAAGAAACAAAACATATGCTCTGACGGATTCGAGTTTGACAAGCAGCGAGCGTAAAAGAACAACTGAGACATGTCTGTTGTTGTTTGTAATGGTAATTTGTGTTTCGACTCAGATTATTGCTGATGAACAAAGGTTGTGTCATAAATGGGATCAAATGTTTAGTAAAGTCAAACACTGGCATGGGCAATACATTTGTTGTTAAAGGATAATTCGGATTTATTACAACTGGGGTCTTATTTTAAAGCTGCACCCATCAATATTTTTACATTAACAATGGAAAAAAACCTGTAATGTGAAAGGTGTCTGTAGTGGTGAAGAACCCACAGAGAATTATCACCCGACTCTGGAGTTTCCTCCAGAACTGGAGCATTTTATCATCTTTCAGCCACTGTTTTGGTTTTATGCCCCACAGCATTACTCTTCTAGTTCAGTCTCATCGCTCTCATCAAGCTGTTTCCACACGCAGAAGACAGTCTCTGATAAACCCACTGTACACTACCTGCTCAGCACCAAACAACAGACCGACACAGTTAGCAACTAGCTGGTGAACACAGTGGAGCATTTAGCAGATATTTCCCTCAGGGGTTGGTGGAGACCAAAACAAAGCTCAAAGGAGAGTGAATATTGGACTTAAATACATCAGGTAGCCAGGAACACGACTCCGAATGTATAAATAGGCAAATGTTTGGTAACACGTTCGAATATTAGGTCAGTGTTGTGTTTACAGCCCATTGTACTGTGGCCAAAAAATTCCATTAATGCAGGTTTAGTAGTTTTGGCCATCATTTCTATCAGTTATAATAACATTGTATTAAACAAATGAATTGCTGAGGTCTCGGAATGCGGCAACCTTCTTAATAAGAAGTCAGACAGGGCAGGAAGCATGAGCAGATGGCCAGACAGGTTAGCCAAACTCAACTGGAAGAGAAAACGAAAGGCAAAAGGAAAAATGATTTCCATTGTAAACAGCCATCACACCATTACAGATGGACATGATGTCCAAAACTGCGAGAAAAAAAAGAGTTATAATTAACCCAAATTTTCCTTTAATAGCTGTAGCCAAGAAATTCATCTTGTAAGTGTGACACGGTGAGGTTGTGGCTGGACGGGTGCTCCTTTCAGTCTTTTGACCAGCCAGGAAGATGAAGAACTGAATGAGTAATTCTCTCTTCCCACTCATCAGTTTGTTTGTTTGCCCTTGAGCAAGGCAGGAAGCCCTGCTCTGTGGCCAACAGTCTACTGGAAGCTTCCAGGCCTGAAACTGATTGAATGTGAAGCAGATTGCTCCTGGAAGAGAGAAAGTGTTCTCAATTGCCTCCCCTGGATGACTGTAAGCTACACTACGTGTATAGTCATGGCTTTGTAAGACAGTCCTACATTCCTCTAAACCTCAGTGTCTTGTTGTATTGTCATACACCAAATCTAGGTAATGCAATAAGTCCAAACTGGCAGCAGGGTCTGGGAAAGTACAGTCCTCTGCTCTGTATCGGTTTGTAGTCAGTGGATGTGGTTGGCGGATGGGGATAGTGGGCAGAGTATGTACGTCTTTCTTTGTGTGTGTGTGTATGTATGTGTGCGTACAGTACTTGTGTGTCGGGTAGAGGGTCTAGCCAGCTCTCGCCTCGCTCCATTTGCCATCAAACCCCAGCTGAAATAAAGAACACATGGGAGCTGTTTTGAAGCTCCCTCACTGCCGGTTAAAAATCTGAATTTCCCCCCGCGACTTCTTGCTGTCTCTCTTCAACCCTCCGCCCATCGCTCATCCTACCCTTTGTGCTAGGAACTGTTCGCCCGGAACAGGCAACACCAATCGACCTCAAAATTTCCATTCGGAAAAGAAAAGAAAAAGCAAAATAAACAGATGATGAGGGAAAAGAGAAGAAAGACGTGAAACAACGTTTGCGTGCACCGCAGGGATGGGGAGGGCAAATGCTGTGCCAACTGTGTTATGGTTGGCAAACCTTGAAGTGCCTGATCTACAGTTTAGGGAGGGGAGGGGAAAAAAAACACAGAACTGGAGCGACAGGCTGCCATACAGTGTGGTCGCCAGCCGCTGTATGTTTGAACCATGGGAGAAATTTCATGTGGTTGTAATTTTTATATTAAAGTAATGGGGGTCTATCAGTGTCTGAGATGTACAGATGGGAGGCGTAAGCACCAGCTGCTGCATGTGTGTGTGTGGGGGGGGGTGTATACACATTTACAGTGTCACTGAAGTTAGCATGTGTGTTGGGAGATAGACTGTAATAGACTCGTAATAGCACCTAATAATGGCACTTAAGAAATGCCACAATAAATGGGATGTTGGATAGAGTGTGAAGAGGAAAATAAAGTCCTTGAGTACCATTCTCCATTTCAGTATTACAGGAAAGCACTCTGAACATTTCAGTGCATATTAGGCTTAGACTGATGTATGACTTTACTGATGTACAGTACATGCATGTACAGTTGTTTTCATTAAAAACTCAGTCACTCAAACAGTATTTAATTTAATGTGAAATTAACCAATATACACTTGCAGTCTATGCAAAGCCCTTAAACTTAACTCGGATGCAATTCATTCTATATTTGGTCAGATTATATAGCATAGAACAGAAACGGGACAAAGTTGTTGTTTTGCAAGTCTCCAGCTTCCAGCTAAAAAACTCAAAAAATGTGAGTTGTCTGCCTGATCCAGCTTGAAGGCGTCACTCCATTTTGTTTTTTAGTTAATAGCGTTCAGTGTCTGTTGGGGTTTTAGCTATGTTATCCCAGAATGCCTTTCAGATTCAGATCATTGTCTGGCTGGATGTTTTCTGTTGCGACAAAGACGTTAAGGACGAGCCCTCTCCCTCAGTGACCCTTCCAAGCCTGTTGATACAGTGAGTGTCATGTTCAGGCTCCGCATTTATCTCTCAGCACTGGGGTTTAAATCTGGCCTTATTTGTGTTTTTGTTCAATGGGTGGTCTAATTCTGGCTAATAAGACTCTGTATGTGTCTTTACTTTAGAGCAAGATGTGAATCTCCAGCTTCCTCATAGTAAATCATCACAGGCTGATCAGAGGGACAAAAGCCTGGTGACCTATGACCTTTTATCTGTTGTCCTACAACTTAATAGATTTGACTTGCCTCTTTAGTTAATGGTATCACTACTGAGCATCATAGTGTCTGAGCCGCTTTTTTGAAAGGGGAATGATAAATTGTTATAATTGCTCGCTGCTTACTTTCAGGAAAACTCCGGTATTTTTAAACCTGGGCTCTATTTTTACTAATTTTGTGGTCTAAATGACTAATACTTACCAAAAGCTTTGGAACTGGTCCAGTAGATCGCCTTCGTCAGCATCTGTGAACGGGCTGCAATGGCGTCTGCGCAGTCAGTAAAACCTGTAGAGATGTTTATGCCTCCAGAGTTGTTATTCTCATCACTAATAAGAATATGTCATCCACATTTTGCAATGCTGCATCACAATGCTAATATTTCATGTTTCTGCAAACGAGAGTTAAAACAAGAGATCAGGTCTTATTTCGATTTGCAGTGCGAATGAAGTGTTTTGGCATCACAATGTTGTTAAACATACTGGACTCTACAGGCACGTTAAATCCCCACGCTTGCAAATTCAAATCTTGGATGAGGATCTGTGGACAATTTTATGTGACTAAAAACAAAAAAAAGGAACTTTGTTGATTAAACAAGTTTAATTTTACACCCCAGGCATGCTGCTGTATCTTTAAACAAAGAGAGCTGTGTGTGTGTGTGTAGTGCTTGACTGCTGGAACACTGGTATTTGCTTTTGACCTGTGCCAATAAAAATTAGGTTTGATACAACTATCAGCTCCTTGAATGTACCAGCAACACAAACAGAGATTCACTGATACATGTATCTGAGGGGAAGGAGCAGAGAGGAACACAGACACAGCGTTTATGTTTCCGTGCTATACATCAGATTCCCTCTCATTACTCCAAATCCAGATATTTGCAGGGTTTTCACACGTCCTTCATAAAGCGGTGTGGTTTTGGTTGCCTGCGCCCAGATGGGGTTTCTCCCTCTTGGCCATCCATGTGAAGAGGGTCCCAGGCCTGAGTCAGACAGCAGGATTAGTGGTAATAGTGCTTTGCAAGGGAGATGGACGGATGGGATGGAAAGCTTGTAACTTCAAAAAAAAAAAAAAAAAATACCTTCCTTGAACTTGGAAAAAACAGTCGTCACTTCAGATTAATGACGATGCCTTTTTAATTTGCTCTTTTGGGGTTTGAATAGCTTTCAGGGGACCTGGGGTCACGCAGCTCGCTGTACCTTTAAGGGCCATGTCAAACTTCATTTCTTGTGAAAACATGAAAATCCCTGTGGTTGTAGTTACGAGGTTTACACAACAGACGGAGAAAGAAGAAGAAGACGTTTTGTGCTTGCCTGCTGGATGGGAGCCAAGGGAAGACTTGGCAGAAATTGTAGGATATCTGTGGTTGGAGGAAGGACGAAAGAGACAGAGAGAGATGGGCTCTGTTGACCTACATCCAGATCTTAAGACTCCAAACTGTGGTCTGAAAAGTAAAGCTGAGTTTTGTCTGCCACATCCAAGTCACTCCTTTATGTCCTTTATGTCGGTGTTTTATGCAATCGACACTAATCCTGTTTGGTCTTGCTTGTCTTAAGCAAATTTGTTTGGTTCTGAGATGGAGTTTGACTCTTTGTTTGACTGGAGGCCTCTCCCTCTCCGTCTGTGGTGGGTTTGAGGGAGTGTTTGAGGAGAGGGATCTGTGTGACTGAGCGTCACTCGATCACTTGATTCACTGCACATGTCATTATCTGAGAGGGGTATTTGTGTATGTTGGTCTTGCGGTGATAGATAGTTTTGTCGTCTGAATTCATAACTTACAAGATTCAAGTAAAACTGAGCTTGACTGTGGTTACAAGACATATTACGAGTTGTCCATTTCAGATTGGTAATGATATATATATTATATGTGTTGTAAAATATTATAGCTTATGATATACTTTTAACTGCATGTTCGCAGGCACATAACGGGAACCTTGCATATCCTACATCCCATCAGAGCAGGGACGCTGGAAGTAGGGGTGCTGAGGGGGCTACAGCACCCCCTGCTGGTGAGGGGCTGTAACTGCATGGCAAAAAAGTTTACCAAACAAATCAATAAAGAAATTTAAATTTTGAGAGTAACATTTTAGCGTAGGCAGTCTATAAAACATCCACCTTTTTTTTATTATTTTTATGATATTTGATTTAATTTCTGTACATTAAATGTATTTTCTGTGATGCACACATGCAGAGCACGTAGTTTGGCAAGGAGGATCATATGGAAAGCCGGTAATGGTGGGTTAGGTATCATTACTACTACTACTTCACCATGTCGCAAAAAAGAATCTTTGATTTCTTTAGTAATGGTCCCAAAGCCAAACAGCAAAAACCCTTAACCTGCCAGAACACAGTCAACCCCTGTCACTCCAACAGCCCTGAGAAGGAGAGATCGGAGCAGCAGCAGCTAGCTAACATCAGTGCTAACGTCAATGCTACCCCGCCTCCGGATGGTCCTATGGCAGCTAACGGGCAAGTCCCAACTATCTCCGTTGCTGAAGAGCCTTTCCAGCCAAAGGAGTTAATATTCCCAGCCAGGCACTTTGGAAATGAAAACTTTACCCGATCCTTCAAGTCAGGTTGGTTTTCACAATGGACATGGCTTCACTACATAAGGGAAAATGATAAAGCTGTATGCTTCTTGTGCTGCTCTGCTATACAGAAGAACCTTGTCAGTGTAGACAGAATGAGGGATGGCAACTTTGTGAAAGGAGGGTTTGCCAATTGGCGAAAGGCAGGGGAAAAGTTTCGGGAACACGAGAAATCCCATGTTCACTTAGAAGCTGTTAACAAACTGGCAGCATTAAAAAGAACACCAATCAATGTGATGCTCTCACATGTAGTTGCTAAAGAGCAAATGACTGCGCAGACTGTTTTGGAGCTGGCCTTTCGGTCTGTGAAGTTCTTAGCCCGTGAGGGGCTACCGATGAGAGGACAGGCGCACTGTGATGGGGTGTTTTGGCAGCTAATGCTGGAACGAACGTATGCCCTACCTAATGCTCATGAGTGCCTGCTCAGAAGAGACAACTGGATGGCCGACAACAAAGGGAATCAACAAAGAAAAAACACTTGAATTGTTTTTTGGGGAAGATGACATCAAGTGCAACATACTTGGATTGTGTCCAACCAGGTGGTGTGTCTGAACCAACGCTATTTCCAGGGTAAGCCGTGCGTATGGCCCACTTCTCCAGACACTACACACGCTCCAGCAAGACCGCAGTGTTCGCGGTGAAACGAGGACAAAGATCTCCGGGCTTCTAAAGCAAGCAACAAAAGCCAGAACGGTGTTTGGCCGTTGTGCTCTGAAGCTCTTTTTGGTCCGTGTGAGGCTGTGGCTAAAGCCCTACAAGGTGAAAAAGCAGGAGCTGGAGCACTGAGGGCATAAAGACCCTAAAAGGACGCGTACATGCCCTACACAACGAAAAGGCCGTGGGGGAAATTGTAAACAAGACCAAAGCATCAGCGGCTGTACACGAGCTCCAGATGCCTGATCCTAACAGCCGGGTAAGTAAGACACCATCCCGATTCCGCAGCACAACAGAGGCTGAAGATGGGAGTGGCATCGTGGAGAAGAGAGTTTTTTGAGGCTCTCGATCTTGTGCAGTGTGAAATAGTGCCGGTTTGACCAGAGTGGTATGGCAACTGCCTCACACAGGGAAGAAACATTGCTTGCTGCTGCCAAGGGGTCAGTTGGCACAGAGGCAGGCCTGAGCTCTCTTCAGCTACCTGGAAATGTAAATGTCTCTGGTCTTCACATGCAATTGAGGACGCTGGGGGACCTAACAAAGAAGGAGGACTTTCGCACTGTCCACGAACTCGGGCTGTATATGTCCAACTTGCACATCCAAACATGAGGACTCTTCAAGGATGTGGAAAATCTCCTCCAGCTGTGTCTTTGCCTGCCCATCTCCGTGGGCTCGTCAGAGAGATCGTTCTCTACGCTCCGTCGCCTGAAAATCTTTCTGCGCAACACAGTCACACAGAAGCGACTCACACACCTGGCCTTGCTGCATATGCACCAGGACATTCTGGACACACTGGACATTTGTGTTCTCATGAGGGACTTTATTTGCGCCACCCCAGAGCGCAAGACATTCGGTGTTCTACCGTCTGCTTAAGGTAGGCAAATGTGTTGTTATTATGTTTCCTGCCACCGTGCAAGCTCACTTTGGTCTTGGTTGTAATATTTATATTATGTATGTGTTCACTGTAAACTTCAGATACTTTGTGAGTTCATTGTTTTAAACTTGTTGTGGTGGTACTGCTGGACGATCAGTAATGTAGCTCACTCTCAGTTTCTCAATTTCCTGTCTCACCAGTTACAGGGCATATGGACTGCGGTCTTCTATGAAAGCCTGTTTGTAAAGCACTGCCTACGGCCTGTTCAGAGTTACTTGTTAATGTTTTCGTTTTTCTGTGTGTGTGTATTATACAGTTCAAGTGCCTTGTTCTATTGGGGGTTATCACAGCTTGTGCTTGGAGACTGGAAGCCTGCGGTACAAACTTGGGGCGTAGAGTTTAAAAGACATTTGCCATACATAGGCATTTGCCAGACAGTAAAAGACACTATCAAGTTGCATTATGGGAAGTGTAGGACCCAGTATTCTTGGAGCTTGACCCATACTAGGGATTCAGAGTCAGGATATCTCAGCTTTGGCTGCTTTGATTTTGAGCGTTCCTTTTCAAACCTGTCTCTTGTGAGTGCCCTAACTTTATGGAAGTCCTTGAGGTACACAAATAGCAATCCTGTTGGCGGACAAGAATTTGGACAATTCTGCAAAAGCCCAGATGATGTCATGACGTTCAATGGTATGGTTTGGGTTAGGCAACTAAAGCACTTGGTTAAACCTGTAATACCTGATTTTTTTGGCCACTTGGGGGCAGCAGAAACAAGTTGTGAACACAACATTGACATATCATCACTTTTTAAGTTATTTAAGTTTAGTAATTTGGAGTCGTGTTTCTGTCTACCTGGTGAATATAAGACCAATATTCACTCTCGTTTAGCTCTGTTTTTGGTCTCCACCAACTTCTGAGGGAAATTTCTGGCTCTTTAGCTGCTAAATGCTCCACTATGTTCACCAGCTAGTTGCTAACTGTGTCTGCCTGCTGTTTTCTGCTGCGCAGGTAGTGAACAGTGGGTTATTAGAGCTCTTTCATTGAAAACAGCTGCCTGCTGCGGCTGAAAATGCCCAGTGAGAGCAGTGAGAGTGAACCAAAACAGTAAAGTTGTGGGACGGACAGCTGAACAATGAGCTGAAACTCGCTATAAAGTGCGGAAAACCAAGGGAAGCTGCAGATTCAGGTGATATTTCTCTGGTACTAGCGACCCCTTTCACATTGTCACTTTGTTTTCACATTGTCATTTGATACATTTGATACAAAAATATCGAATATAGGCGTTTTACAGTTAGAGAAAGATTATGCAGAACTGTGCTTCACACCGTTACTTTCCACTTCACTACATAAATGGCACATCATTTCTTGCATTGGTATTGAATGTTGGGCTGGAATTTTAATTATATGGGATGTCCAGGATGTCTGGGGTTTTTAGAACCTTTATAACTTTATACAGGTTGAATCACTGTTGTTTTCTATTAACAAAAGGTAGAAGAATTGATATTTCTCTGTACAAAGAGTCTATCTGTAGGAGCTTACATGCACATAGTGTTTGACACTGAGCTGACTCTCCCCACCCTGTCCTTTGTCTGCAAACGTCTCCTCTGTGAAACCCGACCGCGGGGACAATCATCATTCCTCAGCTATTAGCACCAAATCTTTGGCCGGGCCTGAATGTGAGGAGATGTTGTGTTGTCAGCTGAAGGGCTCTGGTTTCTCCCCAGATGAGTGGAGAAAGGGGTCAGTGACGCCTGTCAACGACCCCCAACGGCCCCTGGTTTCCTGTCCAGGGACCACTCAATGGCCTCCATTACGTGTCATTGAAGAACCAAAATGGCCTCTGCTCTAGATTTCCACCCAGGAGTCTTTATCATGATAGTTGCTTGGCTGAAACTCAAGAGTTTTCAAACTGAATGAAGCAAAAGCAAGCAGTTGAAGATATAGCTAAGATATGCATACAGTGATATAGGTAATTTACTATGAAAGGCAATAAGGTTCTTTGTCCAATCTCGGAGATTGGAAATCTTTTCAAGGGTCTAATTTTTCTGTGCAGATGTCAGCGATAGGCAACTGTAACTTAAGAAGGAACTAGAAGGCTTGGCCAGCAGGGTGAAGGACACAGACGAAAGTTTGGAAAGTAATTGTTGAGTTTGTTGGATCACTAAAAGACGCAATAAAATGAAAAGAAGCCTGTGAAAGTCCAAGGAAGCAGCTATACGAGCAAGCTGCATAATGTTTAACACAAAGCAACCACATTGGTTTCTTCTTCTGTGAACTTTAAGTGTCCGGC
This sequence comes from Macquaria ambigua, assembly GCA_008360985.2. Taxonomy (NCBI): domain Eukaryota; kingdom Metazoa; phylum Chordata; class Actinopteri; order Centrarchiformes; family Percichthyidae; genus Macquaria; species Macquaria ambigua. The sequence continues at coordinate 84,720 of VMKM01000181.1, forward strand.
ACTGTTGCACTTTGTCCTGTCTACAGGATCTGTTGTTTTTATGTTCTGCATGGCACTGCTAGGTGCTGTAAATGTCAGAGCAATTTTCATCTGAGCCGAAACGAATTCCTCCTGCCTGACTCTGTGGGAATTTAAAGGAACTTGAACTTGAACTTGTTGTCTCACTGCTGGAAAGCTTAAAGCCCACATAGAAATGAAGAGAGCTGGACCTGTGGTGTGACTCTCTTTGCCTGTGAAAATGGTCCAAGAAGGCTGTTCAGTGAACCAGCAGTAAAAACTTTCCACGAGTAATGTCTCGCAGCCTCCTCGCTCACCTCGTTCGTTTTGTGGTGCTGTTTTCTCGAGCCTCCTGATCTCGAGTCAGTGGGTCAATATTTGCCTTTAACTTTTGACCTGTGTGTTTACTCACCTTTTTACTCAATTACTGCCATCACTGCAGTCTAGCTCAGAGAGGCCTTTAATCCGTGGAACCAAAAACGCTGTAAGACACAGCAAAGAGTGAGAGAGCTGTGTTTTTTTTAAATGACATTCCATGATATGTAATGATTTATAGGCTAATACTTGATATGGAAAATATGTTGGGATTAACACACGTTCTGGTGTTTAACCTGAGCCACACAGTTTAGCTGCCTAACACCAATGGTGGCTAGTCATTTACAGTATATTTATCAGGATAGATTTTTTCCTTAGTCCTTCTCACTTCTCACAGTTTTGTGTACCGTGTTGTAAGGTGTTCGGTTTCACTACAAACCATGTGAGAATTTTCACTCCGCTTATTGGTCAGATGTGTCTGGGGTGGGAGCAAGAAATACAGGGAGAAGGTCCTGTGTTGTGAACTAGTGCATATTTCTGTGAGAGAAACATTGCTGGTTCATTCTCCGGCTAGCTGCTACCACTAGAAACAGTTTGCGTGCTCTGCCACATCCCATAATGCAAAGCACACCTGGCTACAGGAAACGTTTAGCTCAAACTTGCCACCGCGTAGTTGGGTCGGATCGAGGTCGGATCACGTTCCCACCACAAGCAAATCCAGAGTTCGTTTGGTACCGGACCGAGACCACCTCCTCTAAAGGGTCTCGGTGCAATTGTTTTGGTCCGCACTCGAGTGTGATTACTGTGTTCACACCTGCCCAAACCGGGCAAACGCACCAGGGTTTGTTTTAACCAAACCAAACAGGTCAGGTGTGAAAACGCCTTAAATGTTCATTAATGTAGATTTTCTAGTCTTGCCACAGGCTTTTTTTTAATGTTATGTTTGGGCAATCGGGTCATATAATCACTACAACTACACCTGCTGTTACCTATTACAATGGCCACATCCAATTACTGTACAGTGACCATTGCTGCTATTCTATTACAACCACTAAACACACTCACACTGGTGTCCAGTCATTTAGGGTCAATTATTCCACAGTGAGAAGAGAAGCTTCATTCATTATTAGAGAAACATTCTACATCTTAAAGATAAAGGTGAAATTACATCCTACATATGTCCATATGGCTTATTATGTATTATGTACTATATGGCTTTATTGGCTTGACTATAATCACATCCAGTATTGCCAATGTATCAGCAATGTCCATATCAATAAATGACAGTTTCCCATATTGGTGGCTTAGGAAATATATGTCTATCCACAACCAAATGGTTACAATTATCCAAATTATATACAATACAATTATATATAATAAGGGGCGTATACGACACAGCCACATCCCTCTTATTAGCAAAACTATACAACCACAGCATCAACAACTAGCACTAACACCGCCTGAACTACTATTACTGCTGTTACAATTACTGCCACTACCACATATATCACATGTCCATGTGCATACAGTCTGCTGTTACTAATACAGACTACTGTGACCTGCTTTAAATACATCCCCAGACTAATAAGCTCATTACTGCTCTGCTGTAAGAGCAGTGGGTCAGGAATTCTGCACACACACACACACACACACACACACACACACACAAACATGAACAGAGGAAAACTTGCATGTGTCTAAACACACACACCTCAACCTTTATCTCTAAACCTTATTTATATAATCTAGAACTCATCAGCTACACACACACACACGCACACACATTTTTGTTTGTTTTATTGCACATACCTGCTTAAGGTAAGATAGAATCTGTAATGGGTTTGTTGGCAATTGGACAAGACAATGGGAAAGTTAAGTCAATGATCAGGAAGTATTTACACGTGTGATCAACAGCTTCTCTGCCAGAACCTGCATGTGACATAACTGATCTATTATTACAAGGAAACACAAATCAATGCAGCGACTGTTGGACGCAGATTTGCTACAGACTTTGATCTCCAGGTTTATCAAAACAGTATTAAGACACAACATGACTCAGCAGCCAAGAGGCCATAAAACACAGCCTTATCATTTGTGTATTATTCCTCACAGTGTTCCAGTTGCTTGGCCAAGTCTGTCAGTTTCACTGGTCTGATAGCTCTGAGTTCTGCACGGACTCATTTAGCCGGCTTATATAACTGACTGATGGGTGCCTCCCCCTGCTTTCTGTTCCCATCCATCCCCTCCTTTTCTCTCTTTCTCTCTCTTTCTCTCTTTCTTTCTTTCTTTCTTTCTTTCTTTTTCCAAATCAGGCCTCCCGCTCTCTGCTGCCCTCACCACATCCATGTCTCCTCATGTTTCAGTCTGTATCTATTCAGTCCAGGTCATTCAAGAACATGTCTGTAGTTTAGGAAGAGGAGAATCACATCCTATGGGATCGATATAAATGCTCAGGTAGACATTGACTGAATGGCAATGAAACCAAATATTACACGGCAACAAGCGAGATGAAATCACAAAATAATCATTAGACAAACAATTGACTGACATAAAGCATTTATATGAGCTAACTCTTTCCAGATGCTTTAACCCTGGATGCCCAAAGGATTCGGGAGGTCTCAGAGAAGGCCAAGCTGCTGTCATTCGAAAGGACCAAATAACTGCAATAACTGCCTTTGCTTTGATTTTGACAATGGTGGTTTTGTATAGAGAGAGGCTGTTGGAAATATTATGTTGAAAGCTATTTCAATTCTACATTTCAAAACAGCCTTCAAATGACAGCGGCTTGGCCTTTCATAATGTAGAAAATTCATAGAAATGTGGGAAGGCTGAATAAAGCAGCATTCAGAGTAATGTACGGTCCATTCATCTATTCTGTCCTCAAAACCCACAGACACACTATTCTCCCCATTTGTGTCGATGAAATTTGATTTACACCATCATGCCACCTGCAAACCCTACCCGCAGCATCTTTATTATTATTAATATTAGAGCTTGTTGCTGCTTTTATAGTTATTTCCTTAGAAGAAATCTGATGTCTACATGTGGAAACATCAAGCTTCAGCAGCACTGACAGAGCTTAAAGCTTCAAATAGCCCTGGCTTGGAAAGCAGAAACTTCCTTCCATCAGAAAATTCCTTTGGCAAGCTTGGTAACCAGTTCCCCCAAAAACTGTACTATTATTGAGCCTGTTGACTATTTCTCAAGGCCAGGCATCTCCACATGCAGACGCGCAGACGTTATGGAGAAGATCACCAGCAATATCTTCTCACACATAAATCCAGGAAAGTGTACAGACTGAATCCAGCGTGGCGCCAGTGTGGCGCAGGCTTCATTTACACTCTAAGACAATGCTACACCTGAATAAAAGACATGATACCAGTGTGAACACCTGCAGCACCTGCAGAACACCTGCAGCATACTGTGTGTATGAGTAACACATACAGCTATTGAAAGTGTGTGTAAACTGTTGGAATAATCATAATCTGATACTCAGGTAAGAATATACAATATCAGGTTATTGTTGCTCATGGAATCTCATTGTCTGTCCTGAGAAAACTTTAGAGACCCAGGCTGCCACCATGACCTTTGACCTGGAAGCTGCTCTGCGATGGCTTTGGAAGTGGCTGTGGGAAAGTGGAGTCGGTGATCAAAGCGAGGAAGATGAGTCAGATGAGTCAGAGCGGGGGTGTTGGACTGGCAGTATATCTTGTTTGGACAGCAGTTTCCTTGGTTGTAGAACAAGTGACGGGCAGGTTAACTGCTGCTCCCCCCAGCGATCAGCAGAGGGAGAGGAGGGGATGTTTGTCTCTTTACATGATTCTTTTTGGTGAATCTCTCTTTTGCTTACCAACTTTAAAGGAAAATTCTGATTTATTACAGCTTGAGGCTAATTTATTCTTGTTTTGGCCATCATTTCTATTATATTATAAACATTGTACTCACCAAGTTTGATGCTGAGATCTGGGAGTGCAGCGACAACACTAAAAATAAGTCCTATGGGAGAAGAACCAGCAGCAGTCAGATGGGCAAAGCAAAGTAGAACGGTACAATTATTCCCCAAACTGTCTGTTGGAAACATCCATCACAATTTATGGGCCGACTTCCTGGTTCAGCTTTAACCAGCTGTACTTGCCGTATCTGTCTGTGTCTGTGCACCCAGTTTCATTATTACAGACATTTCAGTGTGTGCTCACATTCAGTTTTACCTCCAAAAAAAGTCGTCTGATCTGCCTGAGTTGTTTCTCGTGTTTCTTGCCCAGCCAGACTTTGTTGTAGCAATGTTACTGTGTTCCCAGATCTCCGCTATTACTTTGGCGAGTTTAGTGTCATCATAACCAATAGAAATGATGGCCACAACTTTGAAAATAAGACCCACCTTTAATGTCCTGTTCCAGAGCTACACGTCACGGAAAGAAGACCCGTCACGGCACTTCACCTGCTGTTCCCAGCATTCCCCGCTTAGCTGCTGTAATCCTGGGGGCCATGGACAATATAAACACACACAGTGGATTACACTCAGTGTGTGTCTGTGTGGGATAAAAGAGATGAAACAGAAGATGACTATTGTCGGTGCAGTGTAATTCATTTGCAAGAAGACGTGTGTGTGTGTGTGTATCCATGAAGGGCCCTCTCACCAGGTAGGCCTATTCATCACTGATGACGGTCTGTGTGCACTTGGCTTACTGTAGATCCACAGCTCACACACACACACACACACACTGTACAAGATGGGGCCACCCAAACTTTCTGCGCGCTCCTTTTACTTCTGACAGGATTTTTCTTTCTTTTTTTCCCCGTGGTTTCACAGACCATCTCTATTCAACAGAGATCGAATGCCTAAAATAGTGGAAAATTTAAATGCTCCTACACACACACACACATGGCCCACCCATGGACAAATGTTAGCAGATTAATGAAACATGCAAATATCCAGCGGGTTCATGCAGCTCTGTCCCCCCTGCTGTGCATTATTCACACGCATAAGGGCCATTAATATGAACGTGAAAGGGCCTGTACTGTATGCACCATCTGAATGTTAATCCTTGAGAAAAGAACTATTGTTTTGCTGTTGCAGTAGATGGGGATTGGTGGTGGTGGTGGTGGGGTGGGGTGTATTGGTGAAGAAACCTTGAAGCAGTTTAAACATGTTAATGAACTTGAGGGGCTTAGCACCGGACCTGGACAATAAAGTCCCCCTGAGAATGAAATGGGAGGATAGGTTTCCTGCTGGTCTCTCCTCACACACACACACACACACACACACACACACACACACACACACACACCATCGTCCTTGGACCTCCTTAAGATGTCCTGACCTAGGGGGAGGTGGTGGGGGTGGTGGTGGGGGGCTGGATGTAGTGTCCAGTCCTTCTCTTCGACCCGGCCCGACTCAACAACAACAGCTGAAATGGCTTGCAGATGTGGCTCCGCTCGCCTAATAAATTCTTTCTGAACTTTTGAGGGGGGGGTTGAGCAGGCTGGACCTTAGGGGGCTGTTTGCGTGTGTGAGTTTGGATTTGATCGCGTGTGTGTATTTGTAAAAATGTGCACGTGTGTCTGTGTGTGTGTGTGTTGTCTCCAGGTCTCAGTAAAACATCAGGCCCAGCGTATAAATGTCTTTAGCTGCTGCACCCATTGATTTATAGAAATCTATCAAGTAGACCTGTAGAGACAAAGTGGGGAAAACGCAAAACCCTGTCTGCTGGCTACTGATACAACCCAAGATATATTTAGGTGCAGCTAATATGTAGGTGGGCTAGTAGGGCTATTGGTGCTGTAAAGCCAGTCTGTGTAACTTTTGAAAGAAAAAATAACATATACTTTGCCTTACAAATGTTACGTTGAATTCCTTGGTGATAAAACACACTGTTGCTCAATATAAGACACTCACGGGCATGAGTAGTAGCTTACGGTGGCTAATGTTAGCTAGCATTAGATAGATACTGCTGTGTAAGTGACATTACTGATGTCAGCCGGCTTACTCTATGACTCTGTCTGTGCTAACTACAGTTTTAGCATGTTAGCTAAACATTTCAGCGGTTTTATCACAAAAGTAAAACACGAAGTAAACACTATCTGTTATTTCCTGCTAGTGGCCATTTTCCACTCATTCCTAAAGACCTAATGATAATGTCTTTAAGGCAAGATCATGGAAAACAGAGGAAAGTTCAATGTCAATTTCATTTTCCTGTAATTGACACTTGTGGCCACAGTAGCTGCTGTTCAGCAAAAGTTACACATTCTTGCTTTCCACCTATAACCTGGAGTTCAGGAATTTGACTGAATTGATGAAAAATCTCCTTTTTTACAGTTTTACAGTGTTTTAGCACCTTATATGGTTCAAGAAACATGACTTCTAGTTTAAGTTCTAAGTTGGAAACGTACAACGTGCACCAATCAGAGTTTAGCAATATTAAATCAGAGTCTGATGACAGCTGGTTGGTTGTTCGGTCACTGTCACTGAAATCTGACTAAACCAAACCCACATCACACCCTGTTATAGGGAAACCAAGTCTTCAGGGGCTTTAAGTACAGCAAGAGTCTTGAAAAGTAGCTTTAAAGTAAAAAACTAATCGAATCCTATAAACAACCACCAAAAAGGTTTCATGTTTCGCTGTTTGTTTTTCCAAGGACATCCCTTGACCTGCACAACTTATATATGCTGTTTTTTCAAACCTTGAGTTCCCCACTTTAATAAATGATATTTGATTATACGTTGTATAATCTAATGATATGTACACTGCTGCAAGCTGTCTGGGTCACATGCCTTTTTTTTTTTGTTACTGTACAAAAGCCACTTTCCCACTGGGGATTTAGACTGTCAGCACTCAGATTACACTGCTGGTTCACTTTTAACATTAACTACACACACTCACACTCACACTCACACACACACACACACACACACACACACACACACACGCACACAAGGCCCCTTTGCACTCTGCAGTCTTGGGACAGAGGGAATGCTGTTTTTCTCTGAACACAAACAAAATGCCAAAACTGTGTTGCATGTGCCAAGATGCTGGTATGCCTGGTTTTACTCAGCAAACTCCCCCCATACTCACACACACTCTCTCTCTCACACACACACACTCCTCAAACGGAGATGTAATCAGCAGCACTGGCTTTCATGCATTACCTCCCCCTCCTCTCATAACACATACATACGCATGCACATGGAGCTGCTATCTGTTCCTTTCCCTTCTTCCACTCTCTCTTTTGTTACAACTTATGTAAAGACTGTGTGTGTGTGTGTGTGTTCAGGGGAGAGAAAAGCCTTGGTGACATTAAACACGGTTGACGGGGAGTGGGCAGAATAAACAAGGCCCTGAGTAGACAGACTGCCCTTCAAACACTCCATGCTCAGTGCATAGGCCCAGGATCAACTGTGTTTATCAAAGTCCTGGACTACAGAGGGAGAGAGACAAAGAATGAGAGGGGAGGGGGGGTGCGATGAGTATTGAGGAATGAGACAAAATTGAAGGATGAAGTGAAATGTTGAGAGTCTAAGGGCCCTGACACACCAAGCCGACAGTAAGCCGTCATTGGGCCGTTGTTTAGGTCGTTGTGGCTGACCATCGGCTGTAGTTCCTACGGATTTGGATTGGGTAGTAAAGTTAAACTTGAACTTACTGTGTCCGTCATTGTTGGTACTAAAGTTGGCTGATTCAGCATGTTGGATTGGACAGGGAGGTAGTCGGTGAGACAGCTGTCTGGCTGTTGAGTAGTGAATCAGTGGATTCGCCCAGTGAATAGTGTGCTTTCTGCTTGTTGTTCACACCCACCTCTTCTTAGAAGAAGTAAAACTTTAGATTGCCTGTCGCGGCTTTGATTTACCAGACATATTCTCAGCAGTGGAAAAAGTATTCATATCCTTTACTTAAGTAAAAGTACTACAATGTAAAAATACTTCATTACAAAAGTAAAAGTACAGAGGTATTATCAGCAAAATGTACCTAAAGTAACAAAAGTAGCTGGTATGCCAAATGACACCTTTCACAGTGTCATACAATATGATATGATTATTATCACTGATGCATTAATGTTTGAACAGCATTTTTGTGGTAGTTGGTCTGGGTGGATGTTTCAATTACTGTGTTGGGCAGTTTATTCTACACAAACCTCCATCTTACAGAGACTTTACAGAGACATGTAGACATTTCTGTCAGTAATCGAGTCCTAAAAACATTATTTTGCAGTGCAGTAAGAAATTGTCAACCTGTTTTTAATTTAAATCAACTATTAAAAAAGTTCTACAAATGAGTGTATCTGTATGAGTGCATGTCTGTATCTTGGAACAACATAGATTCAGGGCGGCTGTGGCTCAGGAGGTAGAGCGGGTCGGGGTTGGCGGTTCGATCCCCAGCTCCTCCTGTTCACATGTCAAAGTGTCCTTGGGCAAGACACTAATCCTGTCTGTCGCCATTGGTGTGTGAATGTGTGTGTGAATGGGTGAATGAGACCAATCTGTAAAGCGCTTTGGGAACTGTTAAGGTTGAAAAACACTATATAAGTGAAGTCCATTTATCAAAAGTGATGTAGAAGTTGATTTTAGAAAAGTCTTGAAAAAAGTTGATTTAATACTTGCTGTCAGATAAATGTAGTGGAGTAAAAAGTAGAATGTTGTACAATATTTGGGAATTAGGGATTCTGATGGATGGAACTAAGATTCTCTTGCGTCTTCATGCTAAGCTAACATCTTCTGTATAGCTACATAGGGTACAGATATGAGAATGGTATCGACCTTCTCATATAACTCTTAGCAAGAAAGGGAATAAGATTTTCCCCCAAATTCTGAACTATTCTAAATATTTCTGTAATGCCATGGCAGTATGACAATGTAAATACCAAACCCAGAAACTTCAGAGGACCAGTCTGCACCAGCATCCAGCATAGGTTGTCTATCTATCTATCTATCTATCTATCTATCTATCTATCTATCTATCTATCTATCTATCTATCTATCTATCTATCTATCTATCTATCTATCTATCTATCTCATATAACTCTTATCTATCTATAACATGGATACCAAAGTTAAACCGAAGGTGCTCCTGTATCCACTGTGTTTAAACTGTTAGACTTCTGTCAGGTTAAATAAACATTGAGAGATGTAAAGAAAGTTGCTGGAATTCTCCTCTAAGATCTGACCGCAGGACAGAATCAAAAGTCCAGCCTGCTGAGATCAGTTAAGTGCTCTCACATCAGAAAAAAGGGACCTGACATGAGTGCAGCTATGAAACAGGTAGAGGATGATCGTTACGAGGAGGTATTTACTGTCTGCATTTTACATCATGTCTTCATGCCGCCTTTTGCCTTGTAAGCCTGTGTGTCAGGTTGGCTTTGAGTTTTATTCGTTCTTGCCTCCACACTCAAACCTTATCTGGATTCCCCCGGGCCCTGTAGCACATGCAATCTGTCAGTATAACAAGTGTGTCTGGGTGGATGTAGGTGTTCAGCCATACGCATATGTATGAGATAAACTGTGTGTACGTGTGTGTGTGTGTGTGTGTGTGTGTGTGTGTGGGTGTGTTTGTCTATACTTTTAACTCTGATCTCATCTCCCAATCACAAAGCGTCCTCAGGAAAAGGACAGGAAATTGTGTTGGAATTCAGAGTTTATTACACAAGACACAGATCAAAGGCAGAGCCTAGAAAAGAATCAGACAAATCTGTACATCTATGAGAGTGGAATCCATTTCACAGCATACATCACTCCTGCTCTGAATACTCTAATACCGACGTGCTACAGCAACAATGTGAGCTCATAAAGCATAAGTCAGCCTCGGGACTGGGGCAGCTCGGCTCCCTTCGCAGTAAAAGCCTACAAAGTTGAACTGACCTGTTTCTTTGCGCAGTGGCTGACACATGAAGCAGAGTTACTGTAAAAGGTCGGTTCACCCAAATTACAAAAAAACACATTTTCTCACTAATCTTTAGTGGTATCTTGCCACACAGAGAGTTTTGGATTCATTTGTTGATTTGTCGAGATATCAGTTTCTCCCTCCACCCCAATAAATTGACAGTGAATGGAATTAATTGACAGAAATGTGTCTGTTCAGAAACAATGTAAATTTGCTTTGGATAATAAAGAACAGTTTTCACTGGAACTACTTTCGATGAAAGAAATAGTCCCTATGAAACCAAAATTCAATTCACCTTCATTGTATCTCGATGGAGGCAGAAACTCAGAATCAGATATCTCAAAACCTGGGTGAAAAAAAACTATGTATGGCTGGATACCAAAAGAGGTAAGTGAGAAAATGAGAGGAGGTGTATGGTAGATGAAGGCAGGAATACAGGTTATTATGAATAATAACATTTTTACACAAGGAAATGTCCATTTTGCCTCCGTATGCCACCAGTTCATATGATAGAGATTCAACCGATAAACAGGCCATGAAACCTTTTGTATTACTGTTTTGTCTAATAGCACTTTGCTAGTGCATAGGGAGTGACACTGAGTGACAAATGGTCTCTGGGAAGTGAAACGTAAAGAACAACAAACCACAATCAGCACTTGACATTTGAAGGGGAGACAAAATAAATTGTGGTGAACCCTGCCTCTCACCTAAAGCTGGAGCTGCTGAACCGACCCTGAACAGGATACATGGGTACCGAAAATAAATGGGAAATACAATAACACCACATCACTGAACCAAAAATAAGCAAGAAATGCTGTGACCAATTTGGTGCTAAAGTGATACACTTTTGGATAAACGTGGATTTCTACCATGCAGAAGTGGATTGGGATAAAACCACCCTGGAAATTTGACCCAGACTGACAAATCACACTTATTTAGTTGTTTCCATTTTCCACGCTGTCGGCTGGTGTTGTATTGTTGTGTTGTATTTCTGATATTTATGACAGGCACCTGAAGGCAGCATTATGTGAAATTGTAGGGGAAGGGAAGATGTACCGATGGGATGTGATGAATTTATGACCCTGTCGTACAGCAGTATAAATCAAGTTTCAAAGTTACAGTAGGATTAATCTACACACACACACACACACACACACACATGCACACACACTCACACACACACACACACACACAGTCTTCTAGAAACTTGATGGAAAACAAAGATAACAATGAAATGATAACAAGAAATGAGTGTTAATTTGGCTAGAAGGTGAGACCTTGGCATGATGCCACACACATGCACACACACACACACACACACACACTTCTAGAAACTTGATGGTGAACAAACAATAGAAACAAGTGTCAGGTTGGCTAAAAGGTGTGAGACCTTGGTATGATGCCACGCACGCACGCACGCACGCATGCACTGTGCATGAAAATGTAAAAACAAAGATAACAATAGAAACAAGTGTCAGGTTGGCTAAAAGGTGTGAGACCTTGGCATGATGCCACACACACACACACACACACACACACAAACCCACAATTTAGCAGCCGTTAAGAGGTTTGTCACCCAACAGGGATGAGCTGTCACTAACTTTGCATGTCATCACCTCTTGCACTGTTTCTTAGTCACGCTCTCACCCACTTCCCCACCCTCACATCCTCCCTGTCTTTGTCACTGTCTCTCCCCCTCCCTCCCTCATTCTCACCCCTCCATCTCTTCCTAATACAGCCTCAGTAATCAAAGAGTTAATCATAATCCCCAGACTTTGCAGGCACACAGGCCTTCTTTGTTTCACTATGGAAAAAAAACAGTTGAGCACAGATAGAGAGAAAAATCGTAAGTCACGTTCGTGGTCAATTAAGCTTTAAAAATATTTTAAATGTGCTGCAGTGAAACAAGCTCTCCGCACTTCAAATGAAAATCATCAGAGGGCTTACCCCCAGAGTAATCTGTAAGGGTTTAAGTGTTTTAGTGGGGGTCGCACATTAATGACTTGTGCATGTGTGCGTGTGTGTGAACATGCATGGCTGATCCGCAGCCCAAATTTTAACCAGCGACATGTTATAAAGAAAGTTAGTCAGACATGCAGGCTGTGAGAACATTTGGCCCAGCTCCAAACTAAATATAGGAAACGCACCGTTAATTTATGGCAGGTTAAGTACAGCCAAAGCAATGTATAAAGTGTACCTCTTTCATCCTCCCAGTTTGTGTGTGTGTGGAATGAGTCCTTTCAGATGGCAGAATGATAAGATTGTTCGTTGCCATCCAATGACATCAGTAGGAGCTGCATGTGCATGTGCAGACAGGTTCAACCTTTAACTGTGTCACATGTCACTCAGAGAAAACCGCAAACTGCCATCTTACACTTGCGCAACTACCCAGTTCTAATTTTACATTAATAAACAGGCATTGTGCTGCCTGTCTTTATCTAGAGTTATTAACATTGAGTGACAAGTGGTTATTTATGGCATAGAATCTGTGACTTTCTGATAGTGGGACAATTTATGTGGTAGGGTTAAGCAGCAGTCACACCACAAAGTGGCATTCGTTCGCCCATGTGAAATAGATGGGGCCAGAAGCTCGGCGACGTCGTGACTACTCACACGGCTAGTTGGTGAGCTGCTTTAGCTGGCGAGCTAACTGTTTACTCGCTAGCCCTGGTCAGTCACAATAGCTGACGGAGCATCTCTCTTTTTTCTCTCTCTACTGTTTTATTTAAGTTTGTGGAAGAAAAACTGTCACCTGAAATCTGACCTGTTTTTTTTATTTAGATTTATTTTGGTTTGAGAAAAAGGCAAATTTAAAACATTTCAAGTGTAACTCCACCCTGAAATTCTGCTAGAACCTTCTCTCCCAACAAATTTAAAAAATGCAACGAGTGAGGGAACAACAACTGTAGCAGGCGTGGCCTCATGGCTGTGTAGTGTGTGGGTCAGGAGACACGGGGGAGACTGACACTGATTAGAGTGTTTCTTTATATAAATGTCATGACATAGACAGGTCCCAACCAGTTGACTCTATGTCAGCATTGGCCTCACAGGTTCATGGCTGATTTAAAACAGTAGATGGGGTGTTGAGCCATTTTCAACCCATGAAATGTAGATTTTTATACATTTGGTAAGAAATGTCAATATTAACACCAGCACTGATGTGTTTCATCACAGTACAGTCACATCATTTAGTTTACAGCTCAAAAAACATGTTTAGGTGTGCAGAACCTCTTTAAATATGGGTACAACATATCAGCTTATGGCAGCCTCAATCCATTGTGTTGGTATGGTATTAAGGGTTACTCCAAAATGGACGCTGACGGTGGATGCGCATGTATTTCTCTTCATGCTACACTGGGTGTCTGCCTGTGCCTGTGTATGCAGTTGACACACATGTAGGCCCTCGCAGACATGAGCAGCTGACAAAATGTACATCACATCTTGCGACTATACGAACGTATTACTACTACTACTACTACTCTAACTCAGGTTAGGGACAGGACTTTGCATGTTTTCAACATGTTTTTACATGACATGAAGGACCCTATTCAAACAGTGTTGTATCACCTAGTTAAAATACTTATAAGTTACCTTTAAGAAAAACCCAAGCTGCTGCTATAGGCACACTAGAGGCTTGAAGATAACTACAGTAAGTCTGTTAACACAGTAAAAGAAAATCAGTGTGCTCCACTATGGCTGCAATGGCTCATGCAGCTGCTCAAAAGAGGACCGCCTTACTCTGTGCAATGTCAGACTTGTGCTTTTGGTGTGAAAGCCCTGTTTCTTGGCCGTGCTAGCAGCATGGCTCTAGGGATGGCAATGTGGTGTGTCGGTCGGTCGGTCGCTCTGTTGGTCGGTCAGTCCACCACTTTGGTCCAGACAGAAATATCTCAACAACTATTTGATGGATTGCCATGGAGTTTGGAACAGATATCCATGGTGCCATAAGGATGAATCCTAATGACTTTGGTGATCCTCTGACTTTTCCTCTAGCGTCACCAACAGGTCAAAGTTTTCCTTATTCTGTGAAATATCTCAACATCAGCTAGGCGGATTGCCATGACATTTTGTACATATATTCATGTTTCCAAGTTACCCAACCAAACAAATGTATGTGAAATGATTTCACAATTATGTCTATGTGCGCTGGCATTTGATGCTGTGTTCATGTATGTCATTATGTATGGTAAAGACACAACTTCTCCTAAAACTCCCAATGAAAATGATCCTTTTCTGATCTATGAAGCCCACGCCAATTCTCTCTCTCTCTCTCTCTCTGTCTTAACTTGTCCAGGGTTTTATCCTGCTGTGTGTACCAGGAAATTGCCCCATTCTCCAGAACAGACCACAAGTTTGTTTGTATCTCTGCCTCCTTACCGACACAGCTAACCACACACACACAAACACACATATGAACACACACAGACACACGTACAGTAGATAAACTCGCACACAAACATGCATGCAAAGACATGCACAGATGCCCACATGCACTCTCACACACACGGCAGGTATGTGCAGATATGCTGACAAATGTGTGTGTGTGTGTGTGTGTGTGTGTGTGTGTATTTTTAGCCTCTAGCTCGTATTGTTCTGCTGTGTACCAAAGCTTTGGGAGGTCTGATGACGAATCGCATGGTCCTGCGACATGTTTCCTGTTTACACTGCTCTACACAATAACTACCCAGCTGACACATTGTGTGTGTGCTTACAGTACGTGTGTGTGTCTTGGCCTGTGAGTTCTTGCCCGCCTTATGTGTCTGCATGTCTGCCTGCCAATGATTTGTTGCCTTGTTAAGTTATAGCGCTCAGCCTTGGTCCATATTCCATAATGCTGATTCAGAGAGAAAATATTATTCCTCAGATAACTGGACAATGGTGAGCAGTATGGCAGCAGTGTTGTTTCTACTGGAATCAAACTGCCTTGCATGTGGAATGATAATAGAGGCTGGTGGAATAGTATTTTATTATTCTATGGATCAGCAGAAAAACAAACTATTGTGATATTACTGTCAGAATGTGTTATAGTTAGGGTTATTTCAGTTTGGATTAAGGTTAGCCTGCCACAGAAATGTCTTCAATAAAGAAACAAGAAAATGCACTGAAATAAAATACAGACAGTGTGAAAAGGTTGGCTTAGCTTATTTAAAAGCATAGACTGTCAAAATAAGGACTCTCTAAAGATAATTCAAGACAGTTTCAGATTGTCACGTCTGTACAATTTCAACTTCAGACTGAGATTCAGAAAAACCTTGTTGTCCATCTCAAAGCAATAGAAATGAGTCTTTGACATGGCTCACAAGAAAAACACACAGCACACATACAATAAAAACATCTGGATTAAAAAACAGACACATATGCTAAATATGGGTATGAAAATCTAAACTTAAAGCTGCACAAATCAATATTTCTATATCACCAATGGATTGATTGACTGCATGTAATGTAAAAAAGGGTTGCTCATAGTGACGAACCCACAGAGAATTATCACCAGACTCTGCAGTTCCCCTCAGCTCTATAAGACGTCTTAGCGTCTTTCAGCTCATTGTTTTGGTTTTACAGCCCACAACTTTACTGTTTTGATTCAGTCTCACCGCTCTCATCAGTCTCGTTTCCAGCAGCTGTTATCAGTGAAAAAGTTCCAATAAAACCGCTGTACACTACCCACACAGCACAAAATGGCAGACAGATAAGATTAGCTAGCCAGCCTTAGCAACTAAAGAGCCAAACAGTTTTGTGAGGCGTTGGTGGAAACCAAAACAGTCAGATGGAGAGTGAATACTGGACTTGAATCCACCAGATCCTAGCTGAGAGAGAAGAAGACAAAACAGGATATACCTTTTAGTGCTTCAAGGCTAATCGCTGCTTAACATGACTTTGCTATCTCATATATGAAGCTACATTCTGCCTGTACTGGCCATTTGATGTTTCAGTCCTGCTTTAATATGTCCACTCTGCCCTGCCCTCATCAGTCTGAAATCACTACATGTGAACTGGAGATGATCTAAGCAGCATAACTGAATGGATGTATATCATCATCTGCGGATCTTATTGTATATACTGCACATGAACACGTGTAAGCGTTTGTGTTATCATGTGCATGTGTGGGAGTCTGTACGTCTTGGGAGGAACCCATCAAGGAACTTCATATCTGGCTGAACTGACAGATAAAACACATTCGTTTGCACATGTTCGTGTGTATTTGTGTGTGTGTGTGTGTTTGCACGTTAGTCATCTCCTCAGTATTTCCAGGTCCCAGGACCTTGGCTGGACTATTTAACTGAGCGCTGAGTAATGAGGCCAGCAGATGCTCCATCAGAAGCAATATTTGTGTTGCACTCCGTCCTCTTAAATAATGTGTGTACAGCATAAAATTGATCACCCCATGTCCCAGTGCAGAGCATGGGAGTGAGAAAGGTGTGTTTCTGTGTGTTTTTGTTGGAGGAGAGCTAATACAAAGATGACTAATAAGATGGGCGATAGGATTCTCAGGAAACACTTTGTGTATCTCCTTGTCTCAGACCAATGTCAGATATCTGCATTTACCAGTCTGGGACTAGTTTGCCAACACACACATTACTTACTCATACTGTAAATGTGCAAGCAGCAATTGTTTTTTGGGAAAACACATGCCTTATTGGAGTTTTAGGTTGCTTTCCAGTGTACAAAAACATCACAGGATATGATTTTGCCAATGGAAAAAGGGAGGTAATGGTTAGCAGTCGGTGCAGTGGACGCAGAGGGACCAGAGACAGAAAGTGGGGACAGGTTGTGGAGGTGAAGCAGGACACCTGAAACACATGAGACATTAGCTTTCTTCTTGAGCCACTTTCCTTCCCTTTCCTTCTCTAATGTCACTCTCAGCTCTAATTAGGCCTGACTCCACTTTGATTCCATAAAACAAGGACTTCTTTTTAGGTGACCCATCAACGGTCCATCTGGAACAACTTTAAACGTCGTTCCAGCAATCTGCCAAAATATCTTTATAACGTCAAAGCAAAGAAGAAGAGAAAAAAAAGAAGAAAAAAAACATAAAATGAAAAACGAGCGGGTTCACGCAACCAGTATGAGATGTAATAGGGTGTAGCAATCAGTCTGAGGGTTTTTTGGAATGTTCTTGGTGTGTTGATAGAAGTTCTAAAACGTGCGTGTGTGCACATTTAGATGTATTGATCCACCGCAAAACCAAATGGTAGAGTGAATACTTCTTAAAGGACAAGGTTACGTGATTTTGAGAAAACAAAAACAACTTTAAAGGGTAAAAAAAAAGACTCCAAATATGTTGGAACTGTCATTGAACTGTCTTTAGTTTTCAGAAAGCAGACTCAAGAAGAACAAACATGAGTCAGGAGTGAAATGTGGAGACTGGAGGAATGTTGAAATCAAGATGTTTGAGCCTGACATGACAGTCAGGTCGACGGGAACAATCCCGCTCTTCCTCTGTTTATTGTTTTATCTGAGCCAGGCCAATTAATCACCCATCTGCACACACATTCACAAGCACACACACCCGGTCTCCTCTCAATTTGCTGAAACCCAAAGTTTCAGTCTCGGCCGTCTGACACTCTGAGTTGCTCATTTTCACCTTTGTGAAAATAACATATTAATCTGAGTGACGTTCCTCTATAAGAGATGCACCGGCGACCCGTGTGAGGACCGTGTCAGAGGTACAAGTGTTTAACCCAGCTCAAGTGTACACTTATAAGGCACGCTCGGTCCAAGGCAAACACTGGTGCAGGTTTTGATTTCAGACCTGCTACAGCTTTTAATGGCTAAGTCAACATGAAGTCAGCAGCAGAGTATTACAGCTGCTGAACGCTCAGGCTGCTTTCAAAGACAGAGAGGTGGACCGTTTACACACTGAACCTCTTGTGTGTGAGTTTGTGTGTTGAAGGATGTGGTGAGACTCAAAGCATAGTGATATAGCATTGTTTGGCTTGGATTTAGAGGTAGATATGAGAATTTCTGCTATGTAAAAACAAAGGTTACTATAAACATGCTGTAGCACAGACTGGTGATTTTTTTTTTTTTACTGCTGCTGTCTCTACCAGGCAGGGGAGGATTTTAAGTTTCATTTGAAAGGTTTTTTGTCTGGTAGATTAGGGGTTTGATATTCATTAGCTGCTGTGAATTCTGGATTTAAAAAGAAAAACCTGTTGGTTGGTAGTTTCCCGAATTGCTGATGGCCTCAAATGTTGCAAGACACAACTTGCAGCCCCATATGCAACTTTTCCGCCTGGAGGCACAAAGTGTATTGTCAGTCGTGCTCTCCTCCCCCACAGTTGGTCAAGTTCCCACCCCAGCAGTTGTCACTCATTTTGATGAGCTATCTACCTGTGAAACAGCAGATAGCCTGAGGCTGACGGGGCCAGGTTTAAAGAAGCAGAGCCAACTGGGAGGAAAAATATGAGTTGCACCTGTGTTTCCCATTGCTGTTGTCTGATGCACTTTTAGTTTTGCTGGTTCTTGTAGCCCTTTTCCACTGCAGAAACTTAAAGTTGTTCTAATCAATATGTTTTTTTCAGATCTGACCATTCTAGCTTACTGTTTTTCTGCTCATTGTTTTGGTTTTACGCTTTGCAACTTTGCAGATTTAGTCATCAACCTTGCTTCCACACGTAACAAGCAGCTATTTTCTGATAAACCCACAACACGCTACCTGTCCACCACCATACCAGACAAAGTTAGCAACTTGCTTGTGAACACAGTGGAACATTTAGCAACTAAGAAGTCACGTATTTCCATCAGGAGCTAGTGGAGACCAAAACAGAGAGACTGAATATTGGACTTACGCTCATCAGGTGGACACAAACAGCTCACAATGAATGCTAATGTTGCTCTGTGTCTGCTGGATGTGTAAATAGACCTTTTTCACAGCAGACATCTTGGCTTGACATAGCAGGAAAAGCACAGGCGTAATTGATAACATTAAAAGCAACTGCATTCCATTTAGATTAGTAGTTGCAGGGTCCTGCTGTTACGCATGCTGGCTCACTGTCACGGCTTACTGGAACTTGATGGAACTGAGCCATTGTTGACAACATGTGTTTCACTTGTGCTTTTCCTGCAATGTCAAAGTCAAAATGTCTGCTGTGGAAAAGCTGTATAGGCAGCTGTTTGCTAACACACTAGCCATTCCAAGGTGATAATATGTCAATTTTGTTTCTACAGCTTGTGGTGCCGCCCCCAAGTGGCCAAAAAAGTGAGTGCAGGTTTAACAAAACATAACGTAATGTTAAGCCATTGTCACACGTTCTGCTTTTGTCTCCATTGTTCACCACACATTTTAGGAACGAGTTCCTGGAACGTAATCTCAGCACTGCTCATGACGCTACTAAATGTGAGTTCCAGGTACTCTCTGGGGTTTCCAACAGTCACAATTATAACAAGGACAACTGCAACAAATGAGTCCACCATTTTGCTACTGCATCAGCCAAGTTAGTATGTGAGGTCAACAGTTAGATAACCAAAAATGAAAAACTTGCATACCTAACAGCACATAAAACGGCCTTACAAGATTCTTAAAAGTTCAGGTTATGGGAAGTCCCAATTTCCTGCAGTGGAAATGGGGCTATTATTGTCATTATTGTCATTTACATATGCTGCATTAGACTAATATGCATTGTAGTTATACTATACACTGCCACAAGCAATGACTATTCAGTGGTAGATGTGAACAAGCTGGCCTTAGAAATGCATGTTGTAGTGACTGAAAATGTAGAACTGTACACTTTGTTTTCTTTTGGCCCTCATGGATTTCTTTGCTTCAGTGTTCGATATCATCATCTACATCACAGTCTGAGTACAGATACTTACGAGCTGTCAGTCAACGTTGGCTGACTTTTCTCCACTCGCAGCAAACAAATGAACTCCACTGCTCTCTCTAATTGCTCGCCGTGCTGAAATGCAAGCCGATGCTCTTCAAATCACATGAGCTCATACTCAGTTATAGCTCTGTGCTGTATGGCACATTTTCTTCTGTCATCATAGCTTTTCCACACACCCTCACTAATAACTTATAGAAGCTGTTACTGAGATATGCCAGCCAAGGCAGCACTGAAAATACATTTTTTACTGTCAGATCTGTGCTGGATAATGCCAACTCATACGGTTTAATAAGTGGTGTTTATGGCACAGCAAGGCCCATAGAGAGGTCTACTGCTTCTAATATATTTCTAACAAAGAGGCTTTTATTGATTGTTGTACTGAGTGGACATTTGTACACCATGTAGTCTCATAAATACACACACAAAGGACATGGTCGTATAAAAATACATACACGCACACACACAAGTACTTGCTTTTGAGCAAGAAGAAGAAATCTAAGGCTGATAGGAGCGTGATCAGCAGCATTTTCAAAGGTCTCCATTTTAGCGGTTAGAAACGCTGGAGTAGTCTGGACACCAGGCGTAAACGTAGCAAAAAACTAAACAAACAAACATATTAGTGTGGACGTAGCCTAAGAATAGGAAGTAGTAGTAGAAGAACTAACAATGCAATTAGCTTTGGAAATAAAGTAATTGAATCTAATGTATTATATTCTGCCCTGTTTAATTTACAGATTCTCTACACTGAGGGATTCACACACAGTTTTATTGGTTTTCAGTGTGTGTGCATGTGTGTTTGCACACCTACAGTTTGCACCCCTGTTTGCCTTTACGTGTGTTTTCATACATCCATGTGTTCATACTGTATGCGTGTGTGACTAACTGTGTGTGTGTGTGTGTGTGTGTGTGTAGAAAGCAGAGCTGTGTGACGGGGGCTCCCAGCAGGCCAGGGCACAGCTGGTTGTGTTTAGAGCTGTACTGTGGTCTACGCAGGCAGAACGACAGACAGAGAGACGCACAGACGGACAGGTAAATATACTTTAAACATATCCATTAACATGTCACGCAATTTAGTGTGGAGTTTAAAGCTGCTTGTGACACTGCCTCCAGTTGGTGCCCCTTAATGGCAGTGAGTAGAAACAACACCTAACTCTGATGGACTCCTTTCTTGAGGACTTGAATATCGTATCAAATTGTGTCAAAACAACAAAACTAAAGCTACTGTCTCAGTGGCTGTAAAGAGTTTCAGAACATCATTCGACACCCTTACTTGCTCTAAATGGAGTGGTGGTTCACTTCACTAAAACATCAAAATTTTAATTGTGCAAATGGACGTCTCACTGTTAGCTTCTCTTTGCTGCTTCATGATTTAAGTCGGGGGTGTCAAACCATGTGCCACAGAGGGAAAATATGCAAGTTTCACACAACTCTAGACTAGGAGGGTGCATTAATTAGCACTCCTACAACCAGTGAAGAGGAACTCAGTTGGAATGGAAGCCAGGCCGCATGATTTGACACTGCTCTTCCCTTTTTTCTCCTCAAATGGAAGAAACCACTTCCCCCCTGTACTGTGGTCCTCTTCACTGCTAACTCCACTGTCACGACAAATGAATCCTACCACTGTGCCTTTTTAAAAAATTTTTTTTTTTTTTGCACTTTGCATTTTAGACTGAAAAAGGTTCAAAGGGGTAGTCATTTTTTTGATGTGTAGTCTAATTTTGTGTTTCCAGAGAGCGACATACAAACTTGGCTAAGTTTGGAGTTTGGGCTGCAAATCAACTTCATTTAAAGGCCCTTGGGCCCGCCTATGCCCATAGTCTGCACCCCAAAATAAGACCAGTGATCTTGGGCTGACTCTGGTGCATCATTCCTCACAAATCTGGCATTTGTACGAGAACCAGTTGTGCCAGATTTACGCCTCTGTAGCTGTTTTGGCTACCTGGGCTATATTCTGGCTTTTGGGGAAACTGAACTGAGTGGTGTTTCCTTTTAAAAAGGCCAGCAGGTCTCACAGCTACATATGAAGCTACACAGACAGACATATTTACTGTCTTAGGTCATTACTTCACTTGCTTCTTCTACAGTATGAACTTTTAAGAGTTTTAACATTGCATACATGCTCACAGGCAGGTGAGCTGACACACAGGGGCTCAGCCAGTCACACAGAGACCTGTGAAAGCAGACAGACAGGAATCCTACAGACAGTAAATGGACAGAGAAGGTCAGGTTCATGAGGAATAGAAACGTATTCTCTATTTCCCCCACAAACACAGCAGTACAGAATGTTCTTGGCTGATCGCCAGCTGGTGAATGAAGAGACCGTCTCTCTCTCTCTCTCTCTCTCTCTTTCCGTCTCCGACTCTCTGTATACCTCTCTCGCCCCTCGCTCCCTCCTCCCTCGCAGTGAGAGATGAATGGTTGACAGAGGAATGGAGGAAATATCCAGCAGCCAGATTCCTCAGCTCTTGTAATGCCATTCACACTGGTGTGAGTGTGTGTGTGGTTGACTGTGTGCATGCCTACAGTACTGCATGTTAAAGTGTAAATGTGTGTGTGTATTTGTGTATGCGTGAGACTCAGAAATGTGAGCTCTTTCATCGTGGTTATAAACATCTGTACGTTCATTTCAGATAACCTTTTTTTTTCAACAGTGTGTTTTTGCTGCAGGGCATTGCCAAGCTGGAGGTACACACACACACACACACACACACACACACACACACACACCTCCGAACACACATACCTGCATCTACAGACAGTAATGTATGTAGTAATTTACTCACACAGACTCTACAATTGAGTCTGCCAACTCTTATATAACCCACTGAGGTTGTATCAGAGGGGACTAGGCCATGAAGTAGAGCACAGCTGGAAGGAAACACACACACACACACACGCGCGCGCACACACACACACACAGTGAGGACCCAGATCAGATTTGTAGCTGTGATTTTCCTCATTCATCACAGCCACTGAGCTGTAGCATTGCTCAACTGTGGACGGATCTTCTTTGCAGGGAACATTAGGTGCGTGCGTGTGTGTGTGTGTGTGTGCGTGTGTGTGCGTGCGTGCATGAGAGAGATATGAGTGTAAGGACAGATAAAAAAGTGTGTGACCTCATGAGTATGTTTGCATGTGTGTGTGTTCTCCCCTTTTGCACATAGTAATGTATCCACAGGGCCTCTGACATGAACTCAGAGGGGGCAGTGTGAGGTTAAGTTGTACAAGAGAGAAACCCCTCTCACCTCAGGCAACACTATCTCTCTCTCTCTCTCCCCATCTCTTTCTCACCCAACCTCTCTTGCCCTCCCCCTCTTTCTGCTCAATCAATGTTTATTTGTGCAGGTCTTTCACTAATCAGCCTGATGTTTTGTCTCCTGATTGGCTGCAGTAATGAGGTCCTGCAGGTCAACAGTACAGATCCTTATCCCCCTGTCTTTTGTGTGTGTGTGTGTGTGTGTGTGTGTGTGTGTGTGTGTGTGTGTGCGTGTTCAGTGAGAGTGTATCACCAGTACATATGGATTCATGCTCGCAATTTACATGCTGGAATGCTGGCATAGCCAAACACATGGTGTGCTTGTGCATGTTCAAAAACACACACATGCACACACACACACCTACACACACACACACACACACTGATTCATGACCCAGTTAATGTGGTTGTGTGAAATAGAGGAGACCCAGGCAGGTCATTACCTTCTGACATCCATCCATCAACACCTCTCACTGGGGGAATATTCTAGCTGCTAACTTAAACATACACTGTACTGTTAATGCATGCATGTGTGTGTGTGTGTGTTTGCCTGAGGTATGCACTGAAACCTGTCTTGCTCGGGGAGATGAATGAGTTTTGGAAAGTGCCACATAGCCATGTCTGAAGATATGTTCCAGGTCAGGAGATATGAACCAAAAACCCAGTTTCCTCACACACATACAAACATTGCAAATGCCATTTGGATTCATCACGTTTCTAACATCCCAACAGGTTTATAATCATTATCTCATTGTCAGCGTTGGATTCTGCCTCAGAGAAACTGTCACATCATCTCTTCTCAGTCGAAAACATTGTATGAACTCTGACCTCTCTGTGGAAACACATACCTGCTAAAACTAGGAGGGCTTTAGAGAAAGAACCTTTCCAATTCATTGTTTTTACTGGCTAGTAAATAAAACCTAGCTTTATTTTAAACATATACCGAAGAGCTGCATTGCAATAGCTTTTCTTAACATGTCACTTAGTATTATATTCAGCCAAGTGGTGAATAAGGAAAAGCAATACCGTAATAGCTAGCTGAAAAGTAGTCGTAGTAGTTGTTGTTCATTGTGTCCTGCACATACAAATGCCAAGCCCACATGGACTCATTACCACTCGTTACCAGTGGTGAAGCAACATTTGTAAGAAAAGAACCTAACTTATTATATATGACATTACATTGCAAACAAAGAACTGTCTCCTGTTCCAGCTCTACAAATAAAATCTGAAGATCTGTAGAATTTGAGTAAGACACAACTCATGTTTGATAAAGTGATAACAGGCATTTTACTAAAAAACTTTAGCCCTAAAATCATCATATAATGAGCAATAAAAAAAATGGACTATAGTCTCACCTAAATCACATAACAAACAAAGCCTATCCTCAGGGAGACCATTTGATCCACCTGTTTTTATATCTTTGAATTTTGGTTT
The DNA here is from genome assembly GCA_008360985.2 of Macquaria ambigua. Taxonomy (NCBI): domain Eukaryota; kingdom Metazoa; phylum Chordata; class Actinopteri; order Centrarchiformes; family Percichthyidae; genus Macquaria; species Macquaria ambigua. The sequence goes on from VMKM01000181.1 coordinate 109,421, forward strand.
AATTCTTCTCATTGGGCGTGCTGGTGGCCTAGTGGTCAGGACATATCCCATATGGCTGCTGTGTCCCTGGTTCAGTTATGGCTGGGTCACTATCACTGTCACTATCAAACTAAAGGAAAATGGCAAAAAAAAAACAACTATTCTTCACAAAGTTTAATCGGAAGACTTTCTCATTGTTTACTCTGTTTATTTGAATATTTCCTGTCCCGCCCTCAACTCACTCAGCTGGCTAAGGGAGTTTACACTTTTCACTCCAAGCAAACACATTTAGTCTCTGTGAGCCAATCATCTCATTGCTGCGAAACTGTCTTTCTCTGCTGCTGTCAGTTGTCATTTCACTGTCGGATCGATGCAGCCTACCTCCACCCTTCCACCTCCACTCTCTTCAGAACCAGCTGTTCAGTGGGTCCTTCCAGCGAGACCATCAGTCCCGCTCCACATCACATACATGATACTGCACAGTGTGAGCTCATCACAGGTTTTGCATGTGAAAGTCTCTGCAAAGCAAAAACTGCAGCTGTCAGATTAGTCTAGTGGAGGAAAGGATCTTGTGAAATCTGGTGGGGGAAAAAGTATCAAGTCTCACAAAATGGAATTACTCACAGCAGTGTGGTAAGACAACTCCACCTGTTTCCAATGCTCCAAAATTTCAGTCTCAGAGTTTTTAACAGCTTGAAAATAAAGTGAAATGAGGCCTCAGATTGTGCTCAGATAAACATTGCTGGGGATTTGTTAAACAGAAACTGAACACATTCCAGTGTCTCCTTTTGCCTTTAAGCATGACAAGTTATTACTGCCTTGGCAGCGTAAACAGCCAGCAACACAGGAGTGAATTACAAGCTGACAAAGACAGGAAATGAAGAAATCTGCGGCTGACATATCAGCTCAACAATAACTAAAAAATCTGGGTCTTATTGAGAATCTGTGTGCTTGGGACAGTGAGTGGGCTGTGAGCATCACTTTAGTTGAACACAAGGGATTGATCAAATGAGGCCAACATGATCTTTCCATCTTTCACCATCACACACACACACACACACACACACACACACACACACACACACACACACACACATACAATATTCTCCGACTCCCAAAGGACTTGTTGGTCTACTAATTTAGCTGACTGAGCACATAAAGTCTGGGAAAACTCCCCGAGCCAAGGACGAGAGGACTTTGAGAGTCATTATCACCTCCACATCTGCTGGTTTCACTCAAGCCGAGATTCCCCTGGCGCTAATACCTGTTAGATAACTTCATGCTCAAAGAGAGAGAGAGAGACAGCAGAGGGGAGAAGAGGCAGGGGACATGCCAACACTAGGGGGCAGTGTAATGCAAAGCATGAAGGCATAGCCCTGAGTCACTCACACTCTAGTGATACACAGCGTTGTATGGTGCTTGATCACACAGGCATGTTGCTTGAAGCTTTTTTAACTTTTTTAACCCTCCTAGAAAACAACAGCGCAGTTCAAATCTGGCACAAACAGCCCCCTTTTTGTTTATACAGATGATCATCACTTTGTAATTGTCCAATTTTTCAAACCAACCTTAAACACATGGTCATTTTATCTATAATGGCTCTGTTTAGTGCTCATTAAGCCATTAGAAAGTGCAGGGCAGCTGAAGGGCTCACCCAGCTAGACAAAAGGCAGAGAATGGACAGCTTTATTCTGTCTCTGGCCTCCACTATTCTCTGTTCAATATTTTCCTCTCTTTTTCTCTTCACGGTTACATAAACAGCATCTGAGATAGCCAGCCACATCCTCCACATTAGATTCCATTGAATCTGCACATAATGGCTGTGGTGTGGCCGTGCTGCTGCAGGGTGGAGGGCTCTCTCTCTCTCTCTCCCTCTCTCTCTTTCTCTAGGTTGGTGGGACCCAGCGGCAGTGCTGTTAAAGCGTCTGTTTAGCAGGGGAAGCCAGTGCTCCTTGATGTGGCTTCAGAGGAATGAGAGCCGCGGCCGCAGAAGGAGCTGCATGGAGCTGCTTCAGCGAGCTGTAATATGAGTCAGAGAACAACACCAGGCACCTCCAGCCATGCTCACTCACTGTGTGTGTTTACTTTCTGTGTGTGTGTGTGTGTGTGTGTGTGTGTGTGTGTGAATGGGTGTGATTGCAAATTGCCTACCTGTGTGTTTCTGTGCTCACACTAACTAGTAGTATGTCTGCATACATGTCAGTGCAAGCTCAACTGTGTGTGCACGTGTAGTATAAACTGAAAAGTGGTTCTGTGTAAGTCCCTATTTGTGTATACGCATTTCGCCACCTCGGAATTATAAGGTTCCATCTGCGTTCTGAGCGATTTTGAGATATTGAGCTTCAAGGTTTTTGCATTCCCAATAGTTGATAGACATATAACCTTTTTGTTTCTAAATAAAAAGTCCAAGAATGCATACAACTTTAAAAAAACACCTCACATTATGTTAATAAGTTATCACAGAATAGGACCTTATAATTCCAAGGTGACAATTTGTGTGTGGTGTGTGAGTCTGTGTATGTCCATGCATTTGTGTGTGGTTAAGATAAGATGAATGCCATTGATCCCTGACAGGAAATGTGTCTGCAAACAAGCATGTGTGCACAGTATGTGTCTGAGTGTATGTGTATGCGTGCATGTGTGTATGTGTGTGTGCAGCTTACAGTAATGTACAGTGTAATTGTGCTAACTGATGTGAAGTGTAGGTGTCAGCTACAGGTGTGTGTTGAATGAATGTGAGCACTGATTACAAGAACATTCCGTTCATTCAGTACATTCAGTACCATGATAGTGACTCCAAGAAGAAGAATTACATTGCAATGCATAATATTGCATAATGGTGCATAATGTTGCACACACGGTCAGACCTGACCAGATCTGTAACATTTAAAGGACATTTAGGTGATCAATTCAAAGAACGCTCCCACAATGTCTACGTCTACAAAAGTACAGTGTTTTAGCAGAATGTTTACAGTATGCTATGTGTTCCACATAACCAAAGAACGTTCTGATTGCAACATTCTGATGATGTTGGCCAGCAGTGGTGGAAAGCACCAATACAACCATGTAAAAATACTGTCCTGCATTCAAAATCCTACTAAGTGCGACACTATCATCAGGAAAATGTGCCTAAAGTATCCCGGGGATCGAACTGCCAACCCAGAGATTAGTGGACGACCCGCTCTACCTCCTGAGCTTTTTAAAAACATTATACAGAACACATTATTGGAACATTAAAAAAAAATATTCTCATAAGCCAATAGGAATGTTAGGGGAGCGGTCCTGGAACCAATAATTGCTAGCTGGGACAGCAGTTAAACTTTTATAGTGACTATATAATATAGTAACAGTAATGCAATAGGAATTCTAATGCAGAATAGTGTGATAGTGATTTCACTGCTGCCATGTGACAGCAGTAACAGTGTAGAGATGTTTAGTTTCAACAATAACGTCAACAGGGGTTCTGTTTATCGCAATCAGTTACACGTTTTGTCTTTATTCCAGAGAAATCATGCCTTCAGTTTGGTACGTTGAATACTACAACATCCATGAGCCTTGAGTATTGTTGCTATGAGAAGGAAGCGAGAACCAGGAAATCACTTTGGCGTGTTGGGAGTACTTGAGGATTGCAATCAGGATTGATTCGTCTAATGTTGAATTTGTTCAAAACTGATCAAAGGTCTAAAAGTCTAACCATTTTGGATTTTTGTCCAAAACTGATCCAAAGTCCAAAAGAGCATCTTTCTACCTTCAACTTATTTTGAATGAACCTGGATTTCAGTGAACCTACATACTATTTCAGAGTTCAGACACTATTTTTTTCACTTTAAATGCTACAAGAGAAAAGGCTTTTAGGATGAACACTACCCAATGTCTTTGGCAAACGTAACTTTGTCTGGGGTTGCTACCTGGAGTGTAAAGTCTGGGGTGTACTCCAGTTTGTTTGACGTGTTGTACGACCACATCAAAAGACATCAAAAGTGTTTAGCGCTGCTCCAAACGGCCACACTCCACAGTGGATGTGAAAATTCTGAACAGGATTTTTGTACAAAACCTGTAACCCAATAGCCGTATTAGGCCATATTCAGACCAAATTAGGCGCTGCGGCAAAAACGCCAGTCTCCCCATTCATTTGAATGTGGGTAGTGCCTTTAGGCTGCGGCAATGGGGAATGCAGGGGGTGCCGAAAAAAACGCAACCAACGTCACGCTGCGGTGGCCAATCACGCTGGCAATCAGACAGAGGACGCCCAGGTAAAGAAGAACTTTGTTTATCATGTAGCATTCTGCTGTTTATCAAGCAACTGTGAAGATGGAAGAGAGACTGATCGCCACCGTGATGACTGTACATCAGCTGTACAACCCTGCCACGAGGGAATACAAAGGTGTATCGGTCTTCAAGCTGGGATTGCTGGTTAGTGTTTCTACTTGTGCTACAATCAGCATGGCCATGTAGTGACACTCCCACACCACCGCACGCTAATTAGCTAGACATGCTAACGTTTGTAGCTTACATTAGAGCAGATAAAGACACTGTTTAATCCACTCCTCACACTTTTTCTCTTGTGTTTTGGATTTGGAAAGGCTAAAAGAGACACCACCCTACAAACTCTTTACATGACGACTTCTTACTACAGCCCCATGCACACCACTTCAAAATGTGGAGACTTCAAAGTGTTGAAAATGTCACACTCACAGTTATTTTACATTGTTTATGGAAAAACTGGTAGGACTCCAACTACCCCACTCTGCAGTAATTCAGCTGTACCACGGTGCCTTATTCAGAGTTTGGTCCCCTTTTCTTTACTCAACCCCTTCCACCATGGCCAGTTAAATTAATGATTCTCAGAGCGCTTTAAAAGCTCACCTTACTACTGGACAACAGGGGCTACAGTTTCAAAACAAGGTGGTGAGGAGGGGTACATAGGTAAGAAGGTGTAACGTAAGACTGGAGCCAGTTACTCGTTTTACATTAGAATCACAAAGTTATAACTGTATTAGCATCCTTGTCGATTTACTGCAGAGTGGGGTAGTTGGAGTCCTACCAGTTTTTCCATAAACAATGTTAAATGACTGTGAGTGTGACATTTTCAACACTTTGAAGTGGTTTTCGCTTCCAGGGTTCGTCCAAGTTTGGAAAGTTTGGAAAATGCTATGTTTTCAAGGTTAGGAATATGCTTGAATTCGAATATAATCCTTGAAAAGAGCTTGATTTTCAACATAATCTGGTGTTTCATCATCTTCACAATCACTCATGTAAACCAAAAATCTTTTAATATTTGATATAAAATGATCCCGCTGTCATATTTGCTTGTTGTCTCCTATCATTTATAGTAACAATTTATATGTGATGATAAAGGATAAAGGCTATGAGTCTGGAGATGTTTGGTTTAGGTACCTTGAAGGTGCTTGAAAAATGCCAGAATTTCACTCTTCAAAAGCTGTACGATGCCTGCACTTTGTAACTATGGCTAACCTGGGTGTTTGGTTAAAACTTTTCTAATCCCCTGTCTGCATGTCTTTCTTGCCTCATCAGGCTTCTTTTTAGCGAAGTTGCCTTGTTCCCAGATCTCAGCAATTACATTGCGCAATGTTATTATTTCTAATGGTAATGTATGGCCAGAATTACAAAAATTAGACCCAGATTGCATGAAACTGGAATTTCCCTTTAAATACAATTGCTGTTGCACACATAACACAAGCGAATATGAAACTATAGACACATGTTCACACACACTCATGTAACTGATGGATCCAACAAAATAAATCAAAACCTTAATGTCCAGCTTCCATGCCCACAATAATATGGATGATTGGAGGAGACTGCTTTGATTCTGGCAGGGGAGAACAGTTGCAGTGGACTTGTGAATAAGTGAATATGAATGTTTTGGGGTTTTTTTTCAATTCCAAGAAATGTAATTTTCTATGATGAATAGGTAGTTTTGAAATGACCCCTCAGCTTGTGGCGAAACAACCATAAAGACTAACATCAAGTTTGAACTCCGGCCATCCGCCGCAAACCCACCACCCATACTGCTCAATGCACAGGAAGTGAAACCGTTCAAATGCATAGGAATGACTGTCCTTTTGAACGAGCACAAAAGCACCCCCCCCCCTTCCCCACATACACACACACATTATCCAACTGATGTAGATCTGCAAGACATATGTTGAAGGGGCTACTTTGGGGTTGTTTTCAAACCAGATGCAAATGTTTTTGAGAGGACACTGCGAAAACACGTACGTATGTCGGCGAAAGTTCAACGTGCCTTCTGCTGCCACTGTGTCGAATGCTCTCTTTCTCTCACACTCTTTCCTTTCACTCCTTATCTTCTCGTTTTCTTTCTTTCTTTTTATCTTTCTCTCTTTCACACACACACACACACACACACACACACACACACAGACAGAGCACAACATAATGTCTTCCGCAGCTGTCTCTCCAGGGCAGGCGGTGTAAGGGTGATATGATGAAGAGGGTGAAAGAGAAGAGAAGGGAGGAGGAAAAGGAAAGAGGAGGAGTAGGAGGAGGAGGAGGGGGGTTAATCTTGGGGGTCACCGCCACTGGAGTTGGATTCCTTCACACCAGTTGCTGAAAGCTTCCTCTGCACGCATGGGAACATGTGTGCATGCAAACACACACTAAAGAGGCTACGCTTAGTGTTTCCTGTCAGCCCCTACTACTACTGCCTCTGTATTGAGGTGATTGTGTGCTGCGGTGAGGTGGGTGGAGTGTGTTGTGACCAGGTGTGTTTGATCACACACACACACCTTGTCCTACCAGACCCCGCCTTGATAGCCAAACACAGCCAAGGAGATCTGAATAAAGAGAGGAGGCAGATTTCTTTCCGTACCTTTTTCCCAGAAAGGGATACAGCAGCAGGTGAGTGGTGGGACTTTCCAAATCGCGTATCCCACTGAAGAGAGCGAGCACAATAGAATTAAATGCTCCCCAAAATCCCCCAATCACATCTCTGAAACCACGGTGCCTTATTAAGAGTTTGGTCCCCTTTTCATTACTCAACCCCCTCCACCATGGCCAGTTAAATTAATGATTCTCAGAAAGTTTGGAGAATGCTATGTTTTCAAGGTTAGGAATATGCTTGAATTCGAATATAATCCTTGAAAAGAGCTTGATTTTCAACATAATCTGGTGTTTCATCATCTTCACAATCACTCGTAAACCAAAAATCTTTTAATATTTGATATAAAATGATCCCGCTGTCATATTTGCTTGTTGTCTCCTATCATTTATAGTAACAATTTATATGTGATGATAAAGGATAAAGGCTATGAGTCTGGAGATGTTTGGTTTAGGTACCTTGAAGGTGCTTGAAAAATGCCAGAATTTTACTCTTCAAAAGCTGTTACTCACCTTGAAAACCAAGGTGAGTAATAAAATTATGACCTAAAGTGTTACTGAGCCTGAGACTCTCAAGGAACCGCTGCGACCTGCAAGCAGAGAACAGAATTTTCCATCCAATTCTTCTTGTGCTCAGCAAAAGACTCTAACCAACTCTGTTCATAGCAGCTTAATGACATTGTAGATAACAGACAGATAATCTGGTTTACAGCCTTTCTAATCTAAATGCTTGTGTTTCTTGCCCTGTTGGACTTTGTTGTAGTGATCTCAGCAATTACTCAGTATGATAATCAGTAAAAATGATTTCCAAATCTATGAAAATAACTTCTAATAAACCAGCTTTATCCTTTAAATATTCATCCACATGGATCCATGTGTGTGTTTGCAGGTATGGGTTTGTGTGAATGAGTGTCCTCCTGTGTGTTTCATTGGCATGTGTCCACAGTATGTCCGTATGTGTTCATGTCAATGAGTTTGCAGTTAGCTGCGGTATTGTCTGAGCGTATTTGCAGAGTGTTAATCATTGTGTGAATCAGTGTGTAGTTTGTGGCAGGACTCTGGATGTGGCTCCTTCATTAAAATGTTAACCAGGCCACATGGACAATGGACGCACTGTTCGTTCTGCTGTCCTCTTCATGCTGAACTGTGTTTCTCTTTCTCTTTCTGCTTGCCTCTCTCTCTCAATCCCTCTCTGTGTATCTCCCTCTGTCTATGCCCCCTTCATCTCCCCCTTTATCTTCTGAAACATCCATCGGCCTTGACTGTCGTTGAAACCGCGAGCCCACAAACACAGACCAATTTTTTTTGTTTTACCTTCCTTCTCTCGCTTTTTTTCCTATGCTCCTTTGTGTCAGTTTCTTTTCTTCTGCGCTGTGGTTACTGTGTCATTCCTCTTTAGATTCAACCTAAACACATTTCAACTCTGTATAAACCGAAGATTCATAAATCTGATTATGCTCAGGCACGCTAACAATACTGAATTACCCTGTGTGTGCGTACGTATATGCCTGGGTATCCATGGGCCACATTACTTGTGTTTGTGTCCCATGTTGCTCGTTCTATCAGACATTGCTAGAAATTTTAGCTAGAACACCAAAAATGTTGCTTTTGACATGATAATTGTCAATTTACAGCAGCTCCCATCTAAGCAATATTGTTATCAGCCTTCAAAAACATAAGCTAATCATAATAATACATAAAAATATACTTTAAAAATATGCAAACTTAAAGGAATAGACATTTTTGGTAATACACCTATTTCCTGTCTTGCTGAGAGTACACTAAATATGAAGCTACAGCCAGCCAGTTAGCTTAGCTTAGCATAAAGACAGGGTGAAACAGTTACCTTGGAAGTTTTGCCTGGTCATAGTGATGACGAGACTTCAGAAAGTTAGAGAAATAATAAAATAGCCTGGGACATAACCCCCATACAACCTCAACTTTTCATTTTTATACGTCAGTTTTTGTAGGAACACCGAGATATAACATTTTAATTAGTGAGCTTTAGAGGTGCTGGTAGGTGGATTTTGTTACCTTCAGACTGAGCCAGGCTAGCTGTTTGCCCTTGTTTCCAGTCTTTATGCTAAGCTAAGCTACGCTAAGCAGCAAATGGTTGTAGCCTTATGTTTAGCATACAGACATGTGAGTGGTATCAATCTTCTCATCTAACTCTCAGCAAGAAAGCAAATAGGTGTACGTTCCAAAATGTCAAACTATTACTTTAAACATATGCACAAATGCCTGCCTGTGTGTGTGCATATACAGTGTTTGTGTATTTTGGCTTGTAACTTGCAGCATGTGTTCCAGCTCTATAATAATCCGTGCAGTTCAACCGTGAAAGCGTCCGTGTTTCCCCAGGCCTGGTATCTGGTTCACCTGTCCCTGAGGATCAGCACTGGAGCTGGTGCGGAGGCGAGGGGTAAGGGGGGCAGTCTGGGGGTAACTTGGTGTGAGGAGGGGGGGATGGAAGGGATATGGTACTCCCTCCAGAGACCGGTACTCTACATGTAGGGTCGTAACGAGGATCAAAGTACCCCTGACACCCATGGGTCCCATGGGCCGTGTAGCCCTGTACCCAAACGCCCCCGCCTCGCCACCATCGCCCCTACACTCCCAAGCATCAAAGCAGCTATGGATCGTGACGGAGAAACAGGTGGAGAGTTCTGTGTGTGTGCATGTGTGTGTGTGTGTGTGTGTGTGTGTGTGTTTTGAGCCATCTATCTTTCAACACTGCAGCTGGGCAGCTATCTTCTGGCTGCTGCCACAATAAAAAATAAGGAGATACTTCTTCTTTTCTAACCACTGTTTCCTCTCAAAGAAAACCCCCCTTCTTCACCATTTAACCCCGACGGGTTACACACACACACACACACACACACACACAGTAGCATATTCATGACTTGAACTGTGAACTGTAATTATGCAACCAAACATACCATCACTGTGTCGTGACTTACTGTCATGCTTCCAGTGTGCTGATAGAGTTGGTGGAAAGTGCATCGAGTCATGTGGGGGGTAAAAAGAAAAAGGAGGAAAGAAACTGTATCCAAGATCTCCCTGCAAATTGAGCACATCCATCCTACTCTCACATGGCTGCTTTTCCTCCCTCTCTCTCTCTCTCTCTCTCTCTCTCTCTCTGTCTCTCTCTCTCTCACACACACACACACAGACAAACTTCTCAGTCACCTACATTTCCACTTTGCAAATTACAGCCTGAATTACGGCCCCCACCAATCATGGCACGCACCTGTCACCAACCCACCAATCACGGGTCTCCGGGGTGCTTGTCGCCGTGCAGGGCGGTCGATGCAGACTTAAGGTGGTCATTTTCTGCCACAGCCTGTAGTTAAAGGCCATGGGAGCAGGAGGTCGGCCATTTTGGGGCCTTGCAGACCCTTGCAGAACTGGCAGGGATTGTAGGGTTTTAAAAATGTAAATACTGAATCCAGTTTGTATCATAAACTGTACTACACTTTACCATCTCATTTTGTTATAAAGAGCTGCTTTGCTGAATGCATTCCGAGGAGACATTTATCACTGACAGGTTTTATAGCAGCATATGGCCCAAAATTTCTAAGTGGCAGGTGCCAGATTTGACATGGGATCTCTCAAAATAGATAGTTTTGCAAACCTGTGTGTGATTCACCCACAAACTATGAGGGAGTGCTTCCAAGCTGTGGGGAGTGTCTAGGGTTGTGGAGTAACAGACTACATGAGACTGGATTACAGTCATATTGTTCCGCAATAAAACTGGCAATTGTAATTCTTTACAGGGACAAAAAAATGTGTGTACATTTTGTGATGCTTTTACTCAAACACACAATGAGTGAGCAGGTTGTGGTTCAGAACTTTAGTCAATCACACTTTACAGTAAAAGAACTTGTAGCTGTAGTGGGAATCATACTTGTGATCGTTCTGTCACAGGACAAGTAGGGGTTCTGGCACAACTTCACCTACTTGCAAAGTGCATGGACTGATTCCCTTCAGTCCTGAAGTATCAAAAAACTCCAGAAAGAAACTAACTAACACCTTTCACCTGCGGCCTTCATCTGAGTCATCAGACTTACATATTTTTATAGTATTCCACACTGTGGAGCAGCTTTCCTTAGATGGTTTTCTCTTGCCTGTAGACCAAATATATCTGGCATAAAAACCCTTACCTGACTGCCAACTTAGGAATTTGTTTTTCTGGTCTATAACCACAATATCAGACAGTATACTATACTCATTCATTGCCATATTGTGAGAATACCAACTTGTTTAATCATTTTGTGCAAGTATTGGTTGTCTTGAGACACGACTTAGACTTGCTTTGATAAAATTTGAGACTTGACTTGGACTAGTTTGGACAGGACTTGGGACTTGACTTGGACTTGCTTTGACAAGACTTGAGATTTTACTTGGACATGCCCCAAAAGACTTAAAGTAAAAACAGCTGTATACAGCTCATACAGAGAAAGGAAATAGTCCTGAGTAATGATGACATTATGGTTGCAGATTACAGCGTGTTTTGCAAATGTGCCACATGTTACCATTTTGAGTTTAACTTCCCCGACCTTGAGTGTATGACGCATCCAGTGAGAAACGAGTGTGTGTGAGTGTGTTGGGATGAGGTTCCCTGTATAATATCCACCAAGCGTGATGAGCCATCCCTCATCATGACCTACCTCACGAGCTCACAGCTCATCCTCAGGAAATTAGAGAGCATCCAGAGACGTGCGTGTCATTTCACAGGAGTCCAAGTGTAAGATAAGTGTGTGTTTTCAGTGTACGTATCAGAGTGTGTGTGTTGTGGTTTGCTTCTGTTTGTGGGACTGTGTGCCTGTGGTTTGTGTATTTGTGTGCACATGTGTGTGTGTGTGTGTACCTGCAGTCTGGCATCTGTTGTCTGTCTGCTGTGTGTGTGTGTCCTCCTAATCACAGTCTTTAAGGTTGTGTGATCACAGGCCTTGCCGAGCAATCCCAACCAAACTACTGACTGACAGACTCAGACACACACACTCCCACACACACACACACACACACACACACACACACACACACACACACACACACACACACTCCCACACATAAACAACATGGACATGCACATATATCCAGACAAACACACACTTATGCACACTTTCACTATTACTATCAAAATTAAAGTCTCTTTCTGACACGCACACACACACACACACACACACACTCACTCATCCTTCATGGTCACTGTCATCACACTTTAAGACTGCCACACAAACAGATACACAAAAACACACACACACACCCTGATTTACCCACCGCAGTCGATGTCGGTGGGATCCAGCAGCTCCTAAGAGACATCCTGGGACAGGGGAAGGGTAGGGGGCTATTGTGCGCGTTACGGAGAGTCATCTTTACTGAGATTAGTAACCTTTAAAGAGAGCTAATTAGAGAGGTGTTGTGTCACTGCTGTTGAAAAGCGGTCCGCTGTGAGAGCCAATGACAGACTAGGATCCTCCTGTGTGTCTTGAGGAGGGACACGTTATGATAGGGATGTGGTGGGCTGTGTGTACGGCCCTCACTGTCATGTGGCTCAGGTCAGAGAAACACTGTGTGTGTGTGTGCGTGTGTGTGTGTGTGTGTGTGGGCGGATGCTTCTGTGTTTGGTGTAGCGTTGCGTACAGACTGTGTAGTTAGAAGATAGAAAGAGTTTGTTTACTCACAAGGAAAATCTGATGTGGATCAGATATAATGATCAATTTCTTTTGCATTAAATTAACATTTCTCTGCTTTCTCGTCTGCATCCAGACAACATTATGTTCAGTTGTCATTTTTCATGTTTGTTGTTTACATATTTATGTTTAATTTAATTTTTTTGTGCCAAAAGCCACTTCAGCTAAAACTGACTAAATTCCTGGCCCATTTACCAGGGGCCTCATTATAGAAAAACATCCTAACTGCTTGTCTTAACTTAAGTTTCTTCCTATTACAGAAGCAATTCTTAAACTCATGGCTGTGTCATGTCCTATCTCCTCGTATCTTAACTTAAGAAATCCTAACTAGAACTGTAAACTCGATTCGGCACTCGTCCTGTCATGCCGGTATCCTTGATTTAAATGTAATATCAACGTCTGTCTCACTTCACTTGTCACTGGCTAGCTAGCTTGCTATAATGGACAGTTTTAGCTTCGATGAGTTGGAGGCATTAATCGTGTCGGTGGAGGAGAGGAAACCCCACTTTTTGGGAAGTTTTCTTGCAAGTTATAAGCCCAGGATAAAGGATAAAGACCATTTTTATAAGACATATTTTTCACAATAGGTTTAATTTATATAGCTGCCTCATAACTGAAATAAGAGCCTAATGATTTTTTGGCAAGAATAACATTCAGTCGACCAACAGCCAGTGACTATATGTCCAGTTTACAACTGTACAACTTACAACTGTTACTGACAGAAGTCTAGGTGGCCTAGAGGGAGTGATAAGGAAGCCACCAGGAGCAAAGCGTTGCTCTACATGTGCCAAGTGGAGCAGCGATGGAATGCCCTGCTCGTGTTTTGCAGGGTGCTGGGTGTGAGTGTGAGGTCAGGGGTGAGGCCCTGCGGGTGTTTGTGTTAGGGGAGGGTCTGGACAGGGTCAGAGGGTGAAACCGTGGGGTAAAGGGAGTGGGTTCGGGGTGTTGTTTGATGTTTGGAGATGTGTGTGTGTTTTAGGGGGTTGGTGGGAGGTGGGGTGACTTCAGTCAGTGTGTATGTGTGTGTGTGTGTGTGTGTGTGTATGTGTGTGTGTGTGTGTGTGTGTGTGTGTGTGTGACTGTATGCTTATCAGCTTATCATCTTGGCCAGATGTTTAGTTGTGTACATACATTCAGCTAAATTAATGGACATACTAAGAAACACAATATGGGGAATACACATGTGGTGTGTGTGTGTGTGTCTGTGTGTGTTGCTGTCAGCAGGTCAGTGAGATAACCACTGGCCTCCTGTCAGATCCCACCAAGTGACCTGACCTGTCACTCCAACCTGCAGGCTCCGCCCACCCCTATCAACACCACAGGCTGAGAGTGTTGAGTCATCCGGTGTCTGGACAATATCACAGACACACATACATGATCTCTCACACACACACACACACACACACACACACACACACACACACACTCGACACCTGACCACATCAAACCCTGCCTCACCTCAGGGATTCCACTGATTGAAAGGTTTTTCTGCCCTCCTTGTTTTTTTATTCCCTCCACTTCAGTGCAGATTTAACCTGGAACTTTTCACCCAGCTGTCCTTTAGATATCACATCCAAATCTGAATATAGATCCGCTTCTGTTCCAATTCTTTATCCTCCTCAGCTGTCGTGTGTGTTTCTGATTAGATCCTCTTCTCTTCCTTGACGTCAGCAGGGCTGCTCCCCTCAGGTTACATTCAAACACACACACACACACACACACACACACACACCTGGGAGACACCCAGCACAAACCACAGTCCTGTAGTGGTGGCTGCTCCACAGGAAGTGCTGCAGGGGTAAGTGCCTTGCTTAACGGCACATCAGCAGCAGCTGAATATATCTAATCTATATCTGTAATTGTGGGTTTCCACTAATAAAATCCTTTCTCTGAGCGTCATATCACGCCACGGTTGCCCTCCTCTCTGCCTCGATGTGTTTTTGATCAGATTCCGTCTTCTTCCTTGACGTCAGTGCGGCTGCTTTCCTGCCCGGCTGTTTATTTTCATACAGATTGCAGAGTGATGAGAGTTTATACGGAACAAATGAGAGCTGAGGAGCTCCGCAGGCCCGGGCAAGAAAGCAGAGGTTGAGAGGCCTCCAGATACCTGCCTTGAAACGTTTTCACGCTCACCTCCTCCAAAGCTGATACACAGACAGGCTGCTGACAACTGCTACTTTTGTACAAGAGGAGTTCCTGTTTGATTTTTGGCTTTTCCCAATGTTCACATTTGCCTGATCCATTTTAACTTCCATCATAAAGAGGGGTGGACACAATACCATCAACACCTTTAAAATATAATACAGTGTAATACAATAACCATGCAACAAACACTATCTTTGTAAAGCTTGTGTCAAATTTCTGTTGAGACTCTGAGAGGGAAATCAATAATATTTGCTCAGACATATTCCATTTATTATAAATCACCTGCAAACAAAACCAAAAAAAAAGCTTTGTATGGAACCATATATTTTCCTGAGTTGCTGAGATAAGGGGAAGACTGCATTTTATGAACCAAACACTGTATGTGTTGCACTTCTGCTCGCTTTACTTCCTGTATTCGTATGACTACATTACTCAAATTGGGAACTGAGTGGCTGCCACTTTAAATGTTCAGCTGTACATGGATGGATGACTAGAATGCTAAACATCTTGTTCAAGAATATTCAGCAGGACAACATGATCCACCTGTTGGGGGACACCCTGAGCACTAAGCCATCATGTAGATTATCTTTTGAAAAGATAAACACACACAGGCACATGGGCACAAAGACACACTTCACAAATCTGTACAGAGTTTGTTATTTCTCTATCCTGCCTGGTGCCATGGGTATGTTTTATAGCCTCTGTCCTTGTGCTAACAACACAGCTGAGAATCCCTCCCTGTGACTGAGACGTCACACTCAACATGTAGTCTTTCCATAAAGGGAAAATAGCTGGTTATATTTACCTATCTATCTCAAGATACACCACAGTTTACAGAACACTTCATTTCTGACCTCTTACTAGGAGCAAAGGTGGTGCTAGAGAAGGCCTTGTCACTGCTCCAGTCATGGCAGTAAAATCATCTTGTTAGTATATTTGACGTCCCAATTCACGTGGGATGAAGATAACTTGATCTTGTTGAGTAAAAGCAAGGACAACTTTGACTGGGAAACAGTGATCTGCGGTTTGTACGTGCCAGACCTTGAATATGAGTCATGAGTGGCTGATTTATTAGATCAAACATTACATATCCTTGTGGGGAGACTGGGTCATTGCTGGAACAGAAAATAGGACGTAGTGCAGATACGAATAAAATATTTATAAAAGACATAAAACAACAAATAGTTATAAATACATATACTGAGAAATATGCAGCACATATTTTGCCAAACCATGTTGGTTTAGAGTGTTAGCCTGCAAACGCTTGCTAATTAGCACTGAACACAAAGTACAGCTGAGGCTGATGGGAATGTTCTCAGTTTTGCAGGTATTTGGTCATACACCAAAGTACTGGAAAAAGTTTAAATTTGACCAGATGATGGTGCTAGATGAGAAGTCAGGGAATCAAAGTACAATTCAAACTCTGGAGACCATGAATGTGTGTACCAAATGTCACACCAAACCACCCAACAGTTGTTGGAGATATTTCAATAAAGAACTAAAAAGTCAACATCATGGTGGCACTAGAGGAGGTGTCAGAGGATCACCCACATCAGCGGGATACATCGTCTGGGAACTATGAATATATGTACCAGATTTTGAGCCAATCCATGAAGAAGATGTTGAAATATTTCACAGGATAAGGGAAAACTCTGACCTGCTAGTGGAGCTAGAGGAAACGTCAAAGGATCACCAAGGTCATTAGAATAAATTGTCTGGGGACCTAGAATATCAGTTATGATGGCAATTAGTGGCAATCCATCTCATAGTTGTCGAGATATTTCACTCTGAACCACATACATCAACCTCACGGTGGCACTAGAGGAAAAGTATTTAATAGGAAACTATTTTTTCCTGTACAAATATATTCACTGTCAGAAGGTGTGACATTCGGTTGGGGTCACACAGCTAATCAACCATCAATCTGGGCAAAAATCAATTATATTTGATCAAAAGAATGCCCTAAAAGACTCTAACCTCTTGCAACCTGCAACAGCTTGATACTACAGTACGTCCTTTTATGTGGGCCTGTGCTATTCATTTTTGTCGTAAAGATTTATATATATAAAAACTGTATAAACTTTGCTCCACAGATAAAAAGCAAGCTTAACTGGATTTAAAAGGATTCACTTTCCACTTCAGTCCTGTCCACTCGTGCTGAGGTGCTGCAGATACAAGAGCAGACAGGAGGAGGAGAAGCTGCAGGTTTATTGAATGCATGTGGAAGTTAAGATCATCAGATCAAGGTGTATTTAAAGGTCTTTCTTTCTTCCGTGTTTACATGTAGTCTTGTAAACACACTGCACAATGTTGCTGTTGTCAGCAGTTACATTATGCAAACCTTAGCCGATGTGATCACATAGCAGAGTTAAGCCACGACTTTGACTAAACGAATGAGGGTGACTTCCCTGACTGAGCCTCTATAACGAAGACACACACACACACACACACACGCGCACACACACACACACACACACACACACACACACAAGGCTTTACATGAATGCATACATGTCTGTCTTGTACTCTCTCTCCCCAACATGCACTCTCTTTCTCTCCCACTCTTAATCCAATGACCCTCACCCCCTTTAGACCACGGTGAGACAACCAGCCCCGGGGTTGTGGTGATTGATGACTTCAACCAGGGCCAGGCTGCAACCACAGACAAACACACATTACTCACCCCAAAGATAAGCAAATGGTCCGCAAGCCGCCAATGGCCCTAAGTGCTCCACAAACACAGGTAACACTGGCCTCGTTTCAAAAAGGTTCATTACTTAACCGCAGCCGGCTACCTCTACTGAACAAAAAAAAAAAAAAAAACTGAGAGGGGCAATATGCTGGTCTGCTTTCATCTCTTGATCTGGTAGCACGAGGTCAGATCAAATCACAGGCTCTGTTTTCAGCAGTGTCTCTGGGATGCCCTCAGCAATGACGTTCGGTCTGATGAATAATAAGACACGGCTTCATGTGAAATGTTCTGGGTGCGCTGCCAGAAAGATGGGCCTGAGTTGGTGTACTTGTATATTCTGTGAAGACGAGGGGGTGGAGAAGGTGCAGACCTACATGTACCAGGGTTTGACGTGCACAATTGACAGTACAGTACAATACAGGTAGTGTATCAACAGGCAAGGGATGCGGGCAGAATTAACACATGACATGGAAGAACCAGTTTGGTGTTCCTGCCAAAATCCCCAGCCTGATGATGCAATACCTTTATATATATATACCAATATAGTTTCTGTCACACGGCGGAGTCTAGAGGCAGGATAACAGGGGCGGACATTAATCAGGAAGCAGAATGGAATGCCCTTAATATTTTATAATATTAGTGTAAAATTAAAAATAAGAGGGGAGCCAATGGCTGATAGCATTTTTAAACTTTCTTTTTGGAAGAATGGTGTTCATCCCTCTAGTAGAGCTACACAGAAACTATACCAAGGAAAACTGAAGCTCATGGTGGATCGATATCTTAGTAAACTATGTTGGTTTTCCTTTAATTTGTGAACCCTTTGTATAACCTCCTCTATAAACTCCATCGCAGGTGGCATATTTGCAGATGTATTGGCAAAAAGACGATTGTCTGAAATGTACTGAGCATGTGGATCAAAGGAGGAGTTATGCAGCTGGGCTGGTTTGAGAGGGTTTTATGGTCATTTTGATGCATTTTTGCCCTGATTCTGGGTTGCCATTGGACTCCATTGTAACTGCTGTGAATTCAAGCTGACCACAGCAGCTGTCGTCCACAAAAGAGCAAGCTACAAACTCTTCAGAGCTACTATTCAAGAGGCATTTGTTAGGATTGTTGATGAAGTATTACATTGCAGTTCGATGCTCAACACCCAGGACTCAGAATTTAGAAGTCCTCCTTTCCATCTTCTCACTCCCCTTCTTGCGCAGCAGGCCGGAGCAGGCAGATGAAAGATGCGTCCACAGCGGGCCCTGGCTCCAGCCCCCCTCCATCCATCACAATCAACGCCAGCATTCGGCCCAATTAGGCCCCCGGAACACTCAGGGCCACAGCTTGATTGTTAACACTGTGAAAACACAGAGAGAAGGAGGGGGCGGAGGGGGCGGATGTGGGGCGATGACGGGATGCTGAGAGCTTAGGGGGAGTGTGGGGAGAGATGGAGGAGAAGAGGGGGAGGAAGGTCAGATAGCTGGCAGCCCCATTTCCTCTCTAATGGCCTCCAAACGAGGGAATGTTGCCCCGTAAAGCAGGTGACCCGGCGGAAAGGGGGCCAGCCGCACCCACCTCCGAACCCTCATTCGACTTGGACAATACACACACACACACACACACACACACACACACACACACACATCTGTGCACAAGCCATTAAAAGAAAGAAATGGATGGTCATGCATGAGCATAATTATACTTGCAAGGCGCGTAAAAAGCACACACGAGGGAAAACCATAAACACAAATTATGAGCAAACGTACGCCAAGGAGAGGTTGTTCCTGAACATAATCATGCATGTAACACGCACACAAAAACATGCAGTGTCATTTCCAAGTAATCCCATAACCCCCACCACCACTAATCACTGATTTGCCTCAGTTCCCTCATTGAAAAGCCATCACAGAGCTGCGGTTCACTTGGCTGTGCGAGTCAGCCTGATCAACTTTCCATCTTTGGTGGGACTTACAGTAAACAGCAAAGAGAAACACCTGGATCAGATTGCACCAGCTATTCAGGAATCCATCACTAAATTTGTGTGAGTCCTTCCTAACTTCTTAACTACTAGATAGTTTCAGGTGGCACCATTAATACTTAAGAAATGAGTTAGCTAGTGTTATTTTTGTAAAATGTTATATAAAATCTTCCCGGTTTACATCATTGTTAAACGGTGTTTTGATCAAGTGTCAGGTCATGTGTCGACCATATTTCATAGCACCTTTTGAACTCATCAATGTAAATGGCTGATATATTAGCAAGCTAACGTTGGGTGTGTCAGTTAGCTACACAACAGTTACTCAGTGACAATGAATCTCTATGTAAGAACTAGTTTGTGTGGTGCAACTCACACATCACTTTAATTTAATGATGTGCAAATCTCCACATAGTCAACACTTTCATATAACTAGGCTAGGTTAAATTAGCTAAATTAAGCTAACTTTAGAACAGCAGAAGTACAGCACTGCTCTGATAAGGAGATGAAGTTATCATCACTACTTTTTCTAACCATTACAGACACTGCCACAAACTGCAGCCAACAGGTAAAACTCCAATCACCGTAAGAAATTTAGGTCAGGCACTTAAATCTCTTCTTCCCTCTCCTCTGCAAACAAATTAGCCTAAAAACACATGTAGCTTGACTCCTTTTTTTAGCCATTTGTACAGTATGTTCTTGTGGATTTGGTCTATTCTGATGAGATGGTGTATGAGTTGTGACACACTGCTCTCTGGTTAGCTCATTGACTGAGTCAAGGTCTGTTTTGAACCATTTTTCTCCGGTGTCCTTGCTGTATGTGCCAAGCTCTAAGCAAAACCTGCTGTTCCTACCATTTCTGGTAATATAATCTCACTTCATTTGGGTTAATAAGTGAAACCAACTGGGCTCTGTCTCTCTTTTCTTGAGTGTGGGTGGGTGGGAGCCGTAATGTAGTGCATACAGTACGAAAAAAAAAAGTTTTTTTATAGCATGCATCATGTGTGTTGTCATGCGTGCACATATGGTTGTGTATCTATATCTCAAAAGAATCTCATCAGCCTTGATTTCAATGGAGATATCAATGTACTGTTGTGGATTTCCCAAACAAAAACAAATCAAATCTGGTAAAAACCTGGATGTGTTTTTGTCCTTGCGTGTGCGTGAGTGCATATATAACTGTGGTTATTAAGTAATAAATGCCGACCAGATGTACTATTTTTAGCCAGGCTCTTCATTCCACAGTAAAGGCACCCATTCTGTCGCAGCGAGCCCTGTGTTTGTCCCAGGGCTGGAAGTGGGCGGCGGTGGTAGGGACGGTATTGGTTTGTGTGTAACTTAAATCCATCTCTCTGCATTGGTCTCTTCCTCTGTCATCCCTCCACCTCCTCCCTTCATTATTTGGGGGGGGGGCGCGTGACGGATGAGAGAACCTATTTGGTGCGGGTGTAGCTTGTACCCCTATCCTCTATACAATACAGCGTAACCAGCCCCTGCCCTGCCCATATCCACAGACAGCCGTGTCTGACGGGCCTGACAACTACACTAAAGGTGTGGAATTGCGATTGTGAGGGAGGATTTTCCGTGGCTTCACGCTCTCTGTGCATGAGGCAGGGGCCAGGCGAGCGGGGTGTGTGTGTCTATGCATAGGTGTGTGTGTGTGTGTGTGTGTGTGTTCAGAAAGCTTGTGATCAAGCTTGCATGTGTCCACACGTGATTTAATGGAACTTCGGAGAAGACTCTGCTGTTAATGTGTGATTGAGCTCACTATAACAAATGCATCCAATCTAACCAGATGTACAGGTCTATTTGGCTGGCCATACAGTTAAGGGAAAACCCCCTCCACCCACACCTACACACACACCCACCCCCACACACAGGATGTACAGTGCTGTATGCATAGAGGAAGGCTGACATGTCATGCTGCGGGGTTAAAGGGGGATAATGATTTGCTATAAGACCAAGAGGAGGGTGTACAAACACACAGTTCACTGGGAGACTCTTCTGGTTTCTGCTCCACTATGTTTGTGTGTGTGTGTGTGTGTGTGTGTGTGTGTGTGTGTGTCCTTCATGAATTCCTTCACATTCCTAAGGATCAGTGTTAGGAAGCTCGGTGTCCTGCCAGCTGTGGGTAGCTTTAATGCGTCTGCCACTCACTGTTGCAGCTCCTCTGCACAGTAAAGTGGCTGTAGCACTTCCTCTGCTTTTACCCCCTTGCACCTGGAGCTGGTGGACATTCAACCTCATGCTCAAGGGCACTTCAGCAGGGCCTTCAGGTTGATTACTGATGTGATTTGAGTGCATCTTTAGGCTTTTTCTCTGCATGTGGGCATGCAAATTGCGTGTGCGTGCAAATTATGCAGAAAATCCAAGCCAACAAACCACAGGAGAGAGCTGAAGCATAATGAAGTGAATGATGATGTTGAGGGGGGAAAAAGTTTCCCGCAACACTCACCTGAGGTGTGAAACTCTTTCTCAATTCAAGCGAAGAAGTGAGTGGCACACTAATTATCAGTTGGGATTCGGGTAATTGAGGTGCAGCAATTTGCGGCTGCATTTAAGATGGTAAAACCTTCGAGCAGCAGGCAGATTTCCTCTGGAGGAGAGGGACTCCACAAGCACTCCACAAGGGGAAATCCACCCTATAAAAGAATTTGCGTGTTACTGCGAGCACTGCAGTGAGCTAGTACTGTTCAATCCAGATGTGTGAGCATGACAAAACCCAACACGAGTTATAAACAAAGGTAGTACTTTGGGCTGAAATTACATTAAATGAAAAAATATTGTTGCAATGAATCATAAAATTTCATAAGGTGAGTGCTTGAAGGCACTTTCCTAACTGCATCACTGTTGGTGGATGAAAGGTAAACTTCTCAGGCTGTAGTCAGAATAAGAGACACTGTGTAATGTATAATAAATGTATATTACCTGGGGATGTTGTTTGGCAAGGTTTATGAGGCCTAAATAAGCATACTGAATATGATACATGATACACGAGCAGCTGGACCTCACATACGAAAAGTGGATTTTCCCACTGATGCAAAGTTGTTTTTGGAACGAAACAATCAGTCTTGGATGTTTTTCATGGCCTATAAGACAAGAAATTCTCTCTGTGCAAGAAAACATGAACAAAATTAATTATTTGAAACACTGCAATCTGCATGACAGTTGTAGCATATTTTTGACAACATAATGTTTAAAATCTTAGCAGAATGACCATCTGACACAGTAAACAAATGTAACCCTTGACCACCGGCCCAGTACATCTCCAAAACAACTCCATTAACATGGATGTAGACAGTCACTGGAACATCTCACTCCACAGTGGAGGGAGAGGAAGTTGACCTCTGACCTCTCACCTTTGTCCCCTGGGTTCAGCTAGGGTTGTCTCTGGGGTTTCTTCCCTGCAAGTTTGACTGTTATGAAAATGTCATCCCATACATCTGGGACA